>OU015502.1:51319297-51549297 GCA_907164885.2 Dolomedes plantarius | reverse complement strand
AAAAAAGCAATAATCCAGACTGTGGTTATAATGATCACAGTTAAATTTTTTATTTATTCAGTCCACTAAAAACTTAATCAGGGACCTTTTCCACGAATTGAAGTCCATGACATATTGTTTCAAATGCCAAAAATTGGGAGATTTTATTCTTAAGTGGTATAAAATGTACCAATCTGTCTTGAAAAAAATTTCGATATATAGAGATTTTTTCGATATATAGAAACAATTTTTCTATGTAATGAACATGGAGATTTGCTAAGAGTTCGATATATAGAAAATTTCGATATATGGAAGTTCGATATATGGAGGTTCGACTGTATATATATATATATATATATATATATATATATATATATATATATATATATATTTAAACAAACACATAAAATGATAAAGGATTTCACATCTGAAATTTTGTGTGATATCTGTTAGTTCATAGTGCAGGCCCAATTTGACTTCCGCGTGCCGAATTTATTTTTAAATTATTAATTTACAACTCTAAAGTATTGTACTTTATTTCCTCAACTTTTCCTGTTAATCAGATTACATTATTCAATATAAGTTAATTTCCGTTAAAACGAAATTTATCTCTGAAAAAAATTTCATGGGGAACGACTGGATGTTAAATCGAAGACTAGCTATTCAGGGAATCGTGATACAAATAATTCTTCTCGAGGTGTGTGCTAATAAAATGCTAAAAAAAGCTAAAATTAATTCAACAATTTTGTGATATTTCCTACTCTCCACTTTTCCCCATCGTTTTAGGAAACGATAATATATATGCCTTGACCAACCAAAGGATTTATTCCGTGAGATTTGACCTGAAAGACGTGGAAAACAATACTAGATACGCAGAATACAGGATTTTCTGGATTGACGATGAAAATCACAAGTACAGGCTGCACGTCGCTAACTATACGGGAGACGCAGGTAAGAGTCATTTTCTTTCCTCTAAAATTTCAGTGTTTTTTTATTGACTGGTGAAAAATGTTCTGTTCTGTAAAGGAAAGATGTACGATTTTATTAAAGAAACTTCTGACTGCATATTTTTTCTGGATATGAGTTTATTTAGTTCTAGTATGAATTAATGATTGATCTTTTGAATTATTTATTTACGTATATTATTTTTCATTTTTTATTTTTTATTTCGAATAATACGCATTAAATTTTTATTCTGCTTTTAGACTATTTCATTTTATTTTCTAGGTTCGTGGATAGTGTACTATGTTCACTTTCCTTGTGTTTTTCCATCTACGGAATTTTTTCACACAGCTTTTCTAGTCATTTGGATTTTACCATCCTAAAGATTTTCCATGTTATAATGTGACAACTTTTACTTATGGACCCGTTGACGTCATTTACCGCAAAGCCACCAAATAAAAAGAAATAACAATTATTTAGAGCAAACAAATTTACTTAACCTTTGTATTATGTTCGTATTACTTTACCAATCTACTGTTCTGTTCAGTATGACCCGGTCTTCAATTTTCAGAAATACTGTACCAAAAAAGTGTTTAGAAACCAATAGCTGATATTCATATAATTTTGGATTTCAGGAAAAATAGTAAAAAAACTCCATGACGTACCATTTTTTAAAAAAAATGGAAAATTTAAAAAATTGAAAATTTTGATTTTCGTAGCCACCAGTCGATTGTGTTAATTAAGGAAGGGGATGAGCATATGGTGTCATAAGTCGTGTCATTACTGGAGAAAACTGGAGATTTTCCTGTCTCTGGTACGAAAAAAGGAAAAAAAGAAACCATCTAAAGAATCTGCCGAACTCTTAGGCTCTAGGCTAAAGCAAAAGAATTAATTGGCTCCTGGTACCTCTTTCTCATGGTTAAGAAAATAAGAAAAAGATTTCCATACTTTTCTCGAGCTAATTGCTTGGTTTATAGTAGCAATGTTCCTGGATTCATGGAGAATTTTAATATACAGTATGACGTGAACGAGAGGAGGCTCTTTATTGACTCCTCAAAAAGAAGCCTCAAAGCAGTGCTTCTGCCTAAAGGCAGCAAGTATGCTTCAGTGCCATTAGGTCATTCTGTGTACCTGAAAGAATCTTACAAGAATTTAACTTTGATTCTTACTCATTTGAAATATAAAGAACATGGATGGATGATATGCGGCTATCTAAAAGTCCTTTCCATGCTTCTCGGACAACAAGCAGGAAACTCTAAGTACCCTTGTTACCTGTATGAATGGGAAATTTGGGATAAAAAGAATCATTGGATCAAAACGGATTGGCCGCAAAGGAAAGCTTTTACACCTGAAAACAAAAATATAGTAAAGTAAAGTTTGGTTGATCAAAGGAAAGTCCTGTTGCCATCACTTCACATCAAGCTTGGGTTCGTGAAACATTTGTTAAAGCTCTATCAAAAGAAGGGGAGTGCTTTAAATACCTAGGCAACAATTTTCCAGGACTGTCAGAAGAAAAAATAAAGGAAGGTGTTTTCTTAGGTCCAGATATTCGGAAACTTTTTAAGACGAAGTGTTTGAAAGTAAAATTCTTTCGAGGAAAAAAGAGGCCTGGACAGCTTTGAAGGAAGTCGTCAGAAAATTCCTCAGGAACGTTGAGGATCCCAACAAAAATCTATCGTGGAAAACATGTTAATGGAATTCAAAGACTTGGGTTGTTCAATGAGTTTGAAAGTGCATTTTTTAAATTCGCAATTGGACTATTTTGCCTGTTTGGTGCAGTTTGTGATCTTGGTGCAATTATTGAAGAACAGGGTTAAAGATTTCACCAATATATCATAGAGATGGAGCTGAGATATCAAGGTAGATGGAAAGTCAATATGATGGGGACTACTGTTGGATGCTACACAGAGAAGTCCCGCATACTTATTACAACAGATTAAGTGCCGAAACGAGCTGCTTTCAGGTAAAAAGGAAAAGAAATCATTAAGGATATATGAATCCTGGATATATTAAACAATGGTAACAAATTAATGTTCTAATTAATATAATTTCTAATTAATATATACACTCATGGACAAAAAAATTAGCGCACCAAGAAATAATTGCGGGATCGTAACGAAACTTGCAATGAAGGTACGTGTCGGGGAGATATGCAAATGATTAGAAATGCAGCGTGATTGCGCATTACGTATAGCCGGTAGAGGGCGTTGAACGTCGTACTCTGTGGAGTATAAAACAGGTAACCAAAGCTTGTTTGAGTGTGCTGAGTCATTTACAAAGGAAGAGCTGAGATAGACATGCCATTAAGCCGTGTTCGAAGACAATATAAGCAGTTGTCGCAGTTTGAGAGGGGGAGAATCGTCGGGATGATGGAAGCTGGGTGGTCAGCTAGGCAAGTAGCTCGTCAATTAGGCCGCTCTGATTATATTGTGAGGAGGTGTTGGGACCAGTGCACCCGAGAGATGTCATGTACACGAAGACCAGGCTCAGGACGCCCTCGACAGACCAGTTGTCGAGAAGACCGCCACATCGTAAGAAATGCACGCGTACAGCCAACTGCTTCATCGGCCGCCATCCAGGCCCAGGTAGCACCTTCACTAGGGGCCTCTGTGTCTTCTCGAACCATACGAAGGCGCCTGGCTGAAGGACAGTTGGTATCGCGGCGCCCATTACGTGTGCTGCCCTTGACGCCCACCCATCGACGCCTCCGTTTGGAGTTTTGCCGCGCACGAGGAAAACTGGACTGCAGCGGAATGGAACCAGGTCGTCTTTAGCGACGAATCCAGATTCAATCTCGGCAGTGATGACAATCGTGTTCGTGTGTGGAGAGCCCGTGGTGAACGCTTCAATCCTGCCTTTGCTGTACAGCGACACATCGCTCCCACAGCTGGTGTGATGGTATGGGGTGCCATTGCCTACAATACGCGGTCACCCCTAGTATTGTTCCGTGGCACCATGACAGCCCAGCGGTATGTTCATGAAATCCTGCAACCACATGTGTTGTCACTAATGCAACGGCTCCCAGGAGCCATTTTTCAACAAGACAATGCTCGGCCTCAGGCAAGGGTGTCACAAGACTGTCTCCGCACTGTTACTACCCTTCCTTGGCCTGCCCGATCCCCAGATTTGTCTCCAATCGAGCATATCTGGGATCATTTGGGACGACGAGTTGGGCATCCCACGAGTTTGAACGAACTAGAGGCAAGGTTACAGCAAATATGGAACGAAATGTCTCAAGACATCATACAGAACTTGTATGACTCAATGCCCGATCGTATCGCATCCTGCATTCGCCCTAGAGGGGGTCCAACGGAGTATTAACTCCCCCGTTCTTTTGCCGTTTTCTCTGAAATAAATTATTCTTTTTCTTTGATTTTCTTATCATTTACTTATATCAAAGTAGTCATTACGTATGTAAAATTTCGTTTCATTTTGACGACTCCTTCTTGGTGCGCTAATTTTTTTGTCCATGAGTGTATTTAGCAAATCATTTCCAACTGTTTGATATATTAATTGATTCGTAAATGAAACCCTTAAAAATATTTTGAAAATATCTACTTTTCCCCAGAATATGTACTGTAGGCTTTCATGTCCATCTATTCAAGCCCATTTTGTGAAAAATACTTACGGGATTGAGAAAAATGGATGTCATATTTGAAACTAGCACACCAAATAATATAAAAATCAGTCATTACATTGCAAACACTTTTCCATTTACACTTTTCTATGACTCAAATTTTGCAGGCCTGTGTAATTGTATATAAATATATATATTTAAGTATATATTTGATAAAATTAACACTATCATTACAATTTAAACTAAACTGATATTGTTCATGAAAGAAGCTATGTGGTGGTTTATCAAAGCTTGAAAAATTCTGAAATTGTGAACATAACATAACTTGAAAAAATTGTATCATAAAGAATGAAAGTCCAAATGTAGGCTTGCGATATTGTACTAAACAAAATTATACAAAATTATAAAAAAATAAACAAAATTATACAAAATTATAAAAAAATAAACGAAAGTATTATTATTTGCAATTGAGACAATAATATGTTACACGGGACTTGCTTAACATGCTTCTTGCAGTTGCTACAGAAAAAAATTTGTCTTGTCCTTTTATGATAAACAAAATTTACAACTTGCAAGTTTCACTATACTAATGTCTGCTGCAGATGATCCTGGAAGTTATGATTCTTGGTCTGGTTCTTGAATCCACTACAGTACATTGAGTGATTCTAGAGTTCTGGACATAAATTCCCTGGAAGCCATGTGAGGATTATTAAGTAGCATTCGAAGTTCCGCCAAAAATAATCTCAATCTAGTTAGTCTTCTAGCTTCGATCAACCGAATCCCATAGAACAAAGACATTATAAGCTGACACATCAAGTAAATTAGAGAATACAATCATTGGTCAGTGGTTTGTCCTCTTTTTGTATGTTAAGTGTTTATAAGTTGGTACAGATTATCTGAAGCGAAATGAGATAAAGAGGTCGCTATGTGCGCATCTCAAGTGTTTGAACTGGTGTTCTATAGTTAGATTGATGTAATGATACGATCTGAACCACCGATTGAAGGTTGATGAAACCTAATAATATTCGTCGTTGTATATAGAAAATAAATATTATGTGTTTGTGTAAAAGTGGCCTAGTACAATGATTCTTGCTTAACTTTGGTACAAGAGGCCGAAAATACCCTGGAATTGAAAAAGTTGTAATGAACTATGAACTGTATTTGCCTGAAGAAAATGGAAGCCCAATTTAAATGAGCGAAGCACTTTCGTTTTCGGGGATTTTTAAGGTACGAGTTTTTTTATTTGCAGTCTTGGGTGTATTTAGATTATCGTTGATTGTGAGGAATAGTATAAGTAATTTTAAATATTAAAATGTCCAATTGGAAATGTTGAAAAAGAAGCGATCTGTTGTGAGAACGCTAACGACTAAATTGGTAAACAAAATCGAAAGTATTTTAAATTAATATTCGGAAATTGATATTGTTGAATTTCAGGAAAATTATCACCTTTTAATTGAAAAATATGATAATTTGAAAAGTCTTGATAAAGAAATTGAGTCATTAATTAATCTTGATTCGATTGAGGAAGAGGTAATTGCTAGCGAAGAATATAACGAAAAATGTTTAAAATGTTTAAGAAAAATGGCGCGATTTTTAGAAGGAAAAGGAGTTACTAATATACAGAGATCGGATCAAAACTTAGATGTTCCCGATCCCTCTCAAAATTATAGCAATATTGTCCCGTCATTCATTCCTAAATCGGTGAAACTTCCAAAATTGACAATTGAAAAATTTCTGGCGATCCAAAATGTTGGACAGAATTTTAGAATAGTTTTGAAAGCACGATTCAACAAAAGGAATCGCTTACTAATGTACAACTATTTTCGTACTTGAAGTCATATTTAACTGGACCAGCGTATGACGTTGTATGCGGTTTAGCACTTACTAGTGAAAATTATGGGAATTGTGTAACAGCTCTTAAGGAAATATATGGTAGAAAGAATGTTTTAATTACTTCGTTTATGAGTAAAATTTTGAAATTAGAAGCTGTCAAATATTCTTCGAATATTCGAGCTCTTCGTAGGCTGTATGATGAGTTACAAGTTTGTATTCGAAATTTGAATGCGATGAATGTTACTTCCGGTTCTATTAATTTCAACAGGTTGAAATGTTTAATTAAAATAGAAATAGAAACAGAATACATAAAGCGGCGACATACGCCTGGAACACATCCACACGAACTGAACTGAGCAACAACCGTGTTGCCAAAACACATTACATAAAAGTGTGTTGCCAAAAAGTGACAACAGAATTAGAAATTCAATACTCCCTCCAATTATGTTGTCACGCAAGTTTACAAAACAAATACAAAAAAAATTATACATTTGATACAAAATCAAACACAATAAAAATAGTGATTATCAATCGCGGAAATTTATCCTTCCTATCAGTTCTTTTAATTTGATATTGATAATGAAAGTTCAGTCACACAAATAGTTTATTTCTTTTATGTTGAGCAGTTCCCTTAAATTCTCAAATTTTACTTTAGGAAGAGCTTTTGTAAAAATATCAGCTAGCTGCTCTTCAGATTTCACATATTTTACATTGACTGATCCATCATCACACTTTTCACGAATAAAATGATATCTCACGTCAATGTGCTTTGTACGTTTGTGAAATACAGGGTTTTTGATCAACTTGATGGCACTTTGATTATCAACAAAGAGAGTAATACCCTCTTCACACATTTCACCTTCACTCACATCTTGTAAAAGTTGGCGAAGCCATAATATTTCCTTTACTGCAGTCGAAGCTGCAATATATTCAGCCTCAGTTGTAGACGTAGAGACAGTTGACTGTTTCTGGCTACACCAATTTACTGGACCATTGCTGAGCTTGAACACATAACCAGAAGTTGATTTTCTTGTGTCCACATCATTAGCAAAGTCAGCATCTGAGTATCCAACAAGATGACTAGCACAATCAATCTCTGATGAATATTCAATTCCATAGGCTGCTGTACCTTTCAGGTATCTAAAAATACGCTTCACAGCATTCCAATGCACTTGGCCAGGATTAGTTTGAAATCGGCTGACCATATTAACAGCAAAAGCTATATCTGGACGTGTAGTGATGGCAAGGAACATTAGGGACCCAATAGCTTCTCTGTAGGGTATTGTTTTTCCTTCTGATAATGGACTTGACTCTGACGACAAGATTGTTCCAGGATCTGCAGGTATAGTGTATGGGTTTGCATCATCTAGATAAAATCGTTTCAGAACACGTTTTATATAACTTTCTGAATGTAAGAGAATTGAACCATCTGGTCTGTAGTCAATTTCCATTCCAACAAAACAACCTGTGTCACAAATAGTTGCTTCAAACTTCTTTCCAAGGTCATCTATAATTTTAATTAATATTTTTCTTTCTTTACAAAATACTAGCGCATCATCTACATAAAGAATTAGAATTACTTTCTCTCCTCGAAAGAGGCCACTGTAAACACACGAATCAGCAGTGCTTTGCTTGAAGCCAAAACTAGTTAAGAATTCAGAGAAAGTCCTGTTCCAGCATCTGGATGCTTGTTTTAAACCGTATAGAGATTTTTTAAGTCTACACACTAGGTCTCTAGAATAATTTAAACCTGGAGGGGGTTCCATAAATATTGTTTCTTTAACCTCACCATAGAGAAAGGCAGTTTTTATGTCAATTTGCATAACTTCCCACTTTCTCTGTGCAGCTATAGCTAACATAACTCTAATGGTATCAAATCGTGAGGTTGGTGAAAAGGTTTCACTGAAGTCTACTCCCTCCACTTGGGAGAACCCTTTAGCACATAGCCTAGCTTTGTATCTCTCAATCTTTCCATTGGGAAGATATTTTACTTTGAACACCCACTTGGATCCAATTATATTACTTGTCTCTGGAATAGGCACAAGATCCCATGTCTCATTATTCTGAAGAGAATTTAGTTCTTCATTTATGGCTTCTATCCAATTATCTGCTTGAGGAGAATTCATCGCTTCTTCATATGTCTGTGGTGTTACAATATCTGCCACATTTAATTCATAACGAGCAGGAACTCTTAGAGTATTTCTCGGACGAAGGCCATAATGATCATTATTTGAGTTGGGATTATTCAGCAAATTATCTGGTACCTCATCTGAATTATCTTTGGCGTTCACATCATCTTCATTAGTAGTAAACAAGAATGTTGATGGTGGTGATGACATTGTCAATTTGATATTTTCTTCATTAAAGGTAACATTTCTTGATACTTTGATAGTTTTAGTAACTGGATCAAAAAGACGATAGTTTTTGGATTCTTTTTCATACCCAACAAAGATCATTTTCTTGCTTTTGGGTTCTAATTTCTTTCGTAGGGTATCAGGCACATGCATGTAGGCTTCTGAACCGAAGATTCTTAAATGACTAAGTGAGGCAGATTTTCCAGTCCATAATTCATGAGAAGTAGAATCTGGAGCTTGAGTTGTTGGAGTTCTGTTCCTAACATAAACAGCTGTATTCACAGCCTCTGCCCATAGATACAAGGGCAATTCTTTTGAATATATCATGGATCGAGCACTTTCCACAATTGTACGCATATCTCTTTCAGATCTCGAGTTCTGTTCTGGAGTATAGGGAGCTGTTGTTTCTAATTGAATACCTTTCTTGTTTAGGAAATTACTAAAGTGCAAGTTTATATATTCAGTTCCATTATCAACTCTCAGTGCTTTAACTTTGTGACCAAATTTATTCTCACATAGTTGAACAAAATTCTTGAAGGCTTCTAGAGCATCACTTTTATGCTTGAGAAAATAAACTGTTCTGTAGCCGCTATAACCATCTTTCATTAGAATGAAATAGTGTGCTCCACCTACCGATTGTACAGACATAGGACCACAGATGTCACTGTATATCAGTTCTGCCGGTTTAGTAGACCTGTATTCCCTGGAACCAAATGGAAATCTATGTTGTTTACCATATTGGCAACCTTCACAGAAGAATTCTTCTTTATTTGAAACATCTAATTTGTCAATAAGTCCTCTTTCACTTAGTTCACAAAGAGCTTTCAAATTTATATGCCCTGTTCTTTCATGCCACATTTTCAAATTGTTCTTGTGAGATATATTTGCTTCAAGGGAAATAACAGTTTTAAAGAGCATACGGTATAAGTTATTTGCTGAACGTACTGCTGTGCCAACTAATTCATCTGCACAGTCATAGATGTCAGCATAATCTTGCATTTTTATTATTTTCATGCCTTTGCTGGCAATAACACCTTCAGAGAGAAGATTTTTCTTTAGATCTGGAACATAGAGTACATTATGTATTTCTCCTTCTTGCCATTCTCCATGAATAAGCTTTTGGATTTTTATATTTCCTTTTCCTTTAATTAGTAACTCTAGATTGTTACCAAGACGAATAACCTCATTTTCATTTGATTCATAGAAACTGTCAAAATAATTAAAATTATACGTCATATGAGCAGATGCACCACTGTCCAGAATCCACTCTTCTTCACTCCTTTCCACTGTTTTCATTATTTCACTGCTAAAGGCACTGTAATCTGGTGTACGTCTGCTTCTTTCTGGAACATTATTCACTTTTTCACGAGGTTTGGAATGGCACTCTCGCGCGTAATGACCCTTTTTACGACAGGAATAGCAAATTATTTTCGTTTTGTCCGTACTTTTGTTTTGATTTTTAAATTTGTTTTCATGTTCCGAATAGTTGAAAGGTTTCTTTTCAAATTTGGGGCGATTGGAAACGAAAAATGCTGACTCGCTTTGCTCAGATTGCGATAAAGATGTCTCTTCATCAATGAGTCTCGCTGTAAGATTTGATAAGTTTTGCTTGCTGTCATCAACAGACAACCAGGCTTGTCTGAAGTTTCTGTATTTTGAAGGCAATGTCCCCAAGATTTTTGTGATTACGGTTGCATCACTAATACTTTCACCAGAGTCCTTGATTTGATGAGCAAGATTTTCAACCTTCGCGATATACTGCACCACCGTTTCATTGCATTCCATTTTCATCTGATGAAATTTATCCAACAGTAGCATCTTGTTAAAGTCTGACTTCAATTTAAAAATAGAGTCCAATTTTTCAAGCATTTCTTTTGAGGATGAACAGCTTTCAATAAGCGTAACTTGTGATAATTCCATTGCCGATGATATCGTAAACATGGCCTTAGCAGTTGTGCAAAGCGTCATCTGACGTCTCATGCGTACATAGATAACAAGACTTGCAAACCACAACGTTATTTCATTTCCCCCACACACCGGGCATGAGGGAGGAGGGTAGTCCCCGAACTTATTGACTATACTGGTACATCTTAACATTTTCACAAGTAAAATGGAGCATTCCATAACTGAATACTGAATCCGGTCTTATAAAGATTATCAGCGGAAAACATTTATAAGTTTTTATAGTATTATATTTTATTTTCTTTCTACTTTTTACCATTGCATATCTTCCTGTTGGGGAAAATTTTCAATTGAACTAAAATGGATTACAATCAGGGAACATTTGAGATTTATATAGTATAAAAAGAAATGTCTTCAGAGAAACTATAACAGGGTCTAGTAACAGTGGAATTCTATGGTATCTAAAAGAGCGATCACAAATTTGTAAGTTTGTTTAGGTCTACATTACACTTCCAGTAAGGACTAAAATTGAAGCGCGAAGTATAAATCCTCGAACACACTTTTGGCAATGCATTCAGAATAAGAAGAATATTTTTTCTAGGAAGCTTGAAACATATCATAGGTTTTATCAAATTTTAAATATGAATAAATAAGGAATTTTATAGTTATTGTACATAACTTTATATTGAGTGTTAAAACCCGACCTATAAAATTTCGCCTATGTACAGAAAATTATTAAAATCCTAAGCGGTTGGAATTTCAGCAAATCAGATTTAGTTTCTTTTCCATTGATTAAACATTGCTTTTCCATTGAAAGAATATAAATATTCATAATAAAATTTATTAATCAGATATCAGTGTTGAGATTGAAAATATACCCTGTATGGTTTAAAAGGTAACTGCTGCTGTTGCGAATTTTACTCTACTAATCTGATCTATGGTTCAACTATTCCTCGTATAACTTTGACGAACTGACCAACTGTCCTGAAATCAGAGGCTTCACTTAGAAGGTCAAAAGAGTGCCTTAAGCATTTGATTGTGCTTTCGGATGAACATATCGAATAAATGTGTTTAGAAAATGCAAACACTAGTCTAATTCTCTTCTCATAACTAATCTCTTCTCATAACTAAAGATGGTGAACTACTGGAAATAGGAGTACAAAGAAGCGAATAATTGCACAAAAGCTCGCACGCATAATAGAGAAATAAATTAATATTCTCCAAAAGCCCCCCCCCCCCCCAAAAAAAAAAAAATCATCTTATTCCCACTGTAGTATCAGGTGCCTTTAGCTAGAAACTGTGCCTGATACTATACAGAAATACCAAAGAGACGGATACACCCCCAAACGGTGTCGAGGGAAGAAGGTCAGTTGAGAATTGGAAGAGGTAGCAGGCCCGGTGAGTCGTTCGCAGCACAGTAACGGCCCCTCGGTGCAAAAATTCTCAGTCAGCTAGAAATACTCTTAGCGAGTAAGCTGAGAGTATCATCATAAAGCTCCATGAGCTTCTGCCGTCTGCAAATTGTATTTATCATTTTGCTTCTTCGACCTGTATATATATGTGTGTATGTGTGTGTGTCAAGTTAATAAATGTCTTTCGTCCGAATGGTACCTCGTCATTGAGTAAATTAACTGAAAACCACTTGAACCACGATTGCTACTGCACCCATCCTAAACAAATTGTGTGCAATCAGAATTATACTATTAAACAGTCTGTGATAACACCAAATAAATTGAAAGAATATAATCTATATAATTAGATAAATGTAGGCGCAAGTTTTAAGTGCAGGCCACTACTGAGAAAATGCATGTTTTCAAGTATTTCGGAATCCAGTGATTTCTTACTTAGGCACGGGATTAAAGTAGTCAGTTAGAAATCTATTAAAGATGATACATTTTTCAAATGACATTAAAAAAGGTCACGCCACTCTTGGAAGAGCGCGGAATTGTTATATATTTAACATTTCGTTGAGGGCTTTAACCGAAAATAGATGTCCTGGGTGCTCGTAATATTACAGAGGAGGTTCGAATATTTTGCAATATATAAGAGTGACTTAAGAATTAACTGATAGACATCACTTAGGAACTGAAGTGTATGTGGAAGTGAAATAGCCTTAGGTGAAAAAATATCTTTTTTGTAATAATTGCTATTACAGGAAAAAAAATTCTTAAACTGTAAAATCAGTCATTGATAAAAATAAAGATATGAACACCATTCATTTCCAGTAGTTGGAAAGCATCCTATTCCTATGATCACAACTACAAAAATTATCTAGAAAAAATTAAATGTTTGAAAAACGTTTGGTCAGACAAATTAAGTGAGTCCGGTAATAAAACATTTTAATACCTGCTCTTTTACCCGGAGCAGGGATTCCGAACAATTGGTTCGTGGGCCGCATCCAGCCATCGCAGGAGATAATACTTGTTCCATGTTCGACAGCAAATAAGTATTAGAAAACACCTTTTCCAACTTGTAACACGTTCAGTCAAGGAAATCGTCCTACATATTACTGTCCTTGCTGCATCAACTGCATATCCGCAAGAATATCACTTAAGATTTTTCTTTTACTTTCTGATTATAAAGGAACCAGTTTCTTGCTTTGTTTTGTGATATAAAAATATTTTATTGATCCAGACTTTATTTCATTTGTTAAGAAAAGTGATTTTATTAATTTTTTTATTTAAAATATTTATCTTCTAAAAATCAAATGTATATAAAAATCTGCATATCCAAATTGTTACACTGAATTTGCTAATTTAAAAAATATTTGATTTCACAAACACGCGTTTAGTAATGTTTGCATTTTTTCCAAAAGATATATATCAATTCTGATAAAGGTAAAATTAATTTTTCCCTAAGAATACATTTTTTTTTCAAATTTAAATCATATAATATTTTCTTGTATTATAGTGCAGTTCTTTATGAGGGCCCTTTATTTATATATATTGTAAATAATTTCAATTGAAATGGTTAAATCTATTTTAAATTTAAAATATTTTAAAGGAGTATGCTAATCTGATCTTTCATGATGGTAATTTCGCCTTTCGAACACCATGTATCAAAATTCCCTCCGGTATTATATTTGGACTGCCATCATTTTTATTTTTCTAAAGTTGCCCTCGGATTGATTTCAATTGGCTACCTCTGACCTAACCAAAATAGAAAAAGGTATTTAAACCCCGATTCTGTAATTCTTTGTTAATTTACGCAACTGTGAAATCGTAATTATAAATTAAGCATCATTAAAAGCAAGTTATGATACCGTTAGAAAAATTAGAATTTTATTTTATAAAAATGTTTCCGAATAAGAGTACCCACAGAAAATTTGAAGGAGCAGCTGAAGTGCCGAATTGGAAAAATATTCTAATTTAAAAAGCATATGATACAAATTCTAAGGTAGGGCGTGAAATAAACATAATAGATAATGATAAAATTTCCTTCTTAATATTTAATAGTTAATTCCTCATACAAGTATCACCATCATTCTCCAGCAGTTAGCATCCAGAGCTTCCGTGGAACGGGCTCGGGTTTGAATTCCGACGATGGCATGGACTGATGTGTGCTCTGTCCTCATGGGAAGTGATTCTGAGTTAATTTCATACTTCTCCATTAAATAAGACGGCTGAAAAATTTGTTTCGCAGGATGCAGAATGTCCGCAACCTGCCCCGATAGATTAAAAAACACAAAAATCCTCGGAAAGATATATAATATCAACTATAAAATAAATAGTTTCATACATTTTTATTCAATGTTTTATAAATATTTCATACGAGTATTGATGCGAAGCAATCTCTCTCGCACTGCCTAACATTGTATGGAATTACTTCAAATGAGTGAAAATTAAAGTGGTGTGTGTATGATTAGAATTGAGTGTAATTTATGCTCGCCTAAATTATCATAAAAATGGGCGGTTTAAAGCATTATTTTGAGCTTTGGGAAAAATGAAAATTATTAGCGACTAAGAATTAAGAATATTCTTTTTTTTTACTTTAAGTCCGTTTTTAACATTATGTATTATTTCGATGAAATTACGTATTTATTAAACAAATGAATTTCAAAGAAATCTAAAAGACAAAATATATTTGAACTTGTCTCACCAGCAAGAATAAACTACAGAATCAATATCAGTATAATAACTCCAAACTTAACAGAATCACCTCAAATAGATATATATATATATATATATATATATATATATATATATGTGTGTGGCGCGTACACGATATGATCTATCTTAATCTATACTAATCTTAATTAATGGGGCTTTGGGCAACCACGTGGTTAGACTGTGGGATTCGAATCTCACGGTAAATGGACCGAATCTCGACAAGTGCCTTTAAGTGTCCCTGGGTCTACACCGGGCATGGACATCTTAAATATTTTGGCTGAAACATACATGTGTATGGATTGTAGGGTATAAAGGAGGTCACGAACCCCCATTACGTCACCATTTGAGGTCTCGATCCCATTCAATGTGCAACCAGAGATGAATTTGTTTTTTCCCGTATATGATGTTCCCAACATAGGAAACAAAAAATATCGTGGTATAGTGGTCGAAAGTCGTAACACGATGAGCCTGTCGCATTTGTAAAAATACCATAAATTATAAGAAAATTTTCTGTCGAAATCATCATTCTTTCTGTCAGTAATGTTCGAACTATTATTGACTATTCTCATTAGGTTTCGTTTAGTAATAGTTGTTAAAAAAATTTTATATTTACTATTCACCATTCCATCAGATTGCAGTGAGTGTCTGCAAATGGGATACAATAAAAGTGGAGATTGCACGATATGGCTTGGAAGTAGAATAATTGAGGACAAGTCACCATGTCTATTACGGTATGTGAAACGGATGGAGGAGAATGGAATGTAAATTCTTCATATATCGGAGGTTTTTTATATGTATAAAATTACTGCAGATTTTTAAATATTCTAAATTTAGTATGTAGAGGGTAACATGCTGCCGGCATGGTACCTGCATTAATCATATTGCATGAAAAATCCATTTTGAATCGCATGATATTGTGAACTTTTGTGCTTGAAAATACTTCTATTTTTTTTAAACTGAATCAGTTGGAAAATGCATATTTAACGCTCTCATGGTTGGACACACGGTATAAAAAATGTGCAACTCCAAAGTACCAAACATCATGATACTTAGCAAGTATTTTCTTACGACTTTTGTTTTGAATTTTTCATGCATTTTTTTAGGCAATTTCACATCTTCAAAAAGTCTATATCGCTAACTATACGGGAAACGCAGGTAAGAATCCTTTTATTTGCTCTAAAATTTCAGTGCTTTTTATTGAATTGTAAAAATTTTCTGTACTGAAAAGGAAAGATGTACAATTTTATTAAAAAATTTCTGGCTGCATATATTTTTTGGATATAAGTTTAATTTTTTAAGTTTAATTTTGCACTTGTTTTTATTTTTTTCCAATTTTTATACATCTGTAAAATATGGTTTAGCGTTTGAAATATATAAAAAAATCATGAATTGAAATGAAAGACGTAACTTTGAATAAATTAAACACTTGAATTTTACGTTCAAAGTAAAATTTCATATAAAATTTTATATCACTTTGAACTACTAATTTTGATTTAAAATGACCTAATATTTTATAAAGGTTATTTAACATCGTAGGCAATTTTATCTTGGATATTAACAGTTATACCTCTATGTCTAATATTCCATTTCATTCAAATCCTATTATGAATTAATGATTGATCTTTAGAATTATTTATTTACGTATATTCTTTTTTTTTCAGTTGTTATTTTTAATTTCGAATAATATGCATAAAATTTTTATTCTTCATGTAGAATGTTTTATTTCATTTTCTAGGTTCGTGGATAGTTTACTATATTCCCTTTCCTTGTTGATTTCAACAAGGGTGTTTTTTTTCCACAAATTTTTTACTGATTTGGATTTTACCATCATAAAGTTTTTCCATGTTATAAATTGGCAACTTTTACTTATGGATCCGTGGTTGTCATCATGACCTGAACTTCAATTTTCTGAAATATTGTAGTTATAAATTCATTTCTTGAGCCTATTCCCTAATAATCATGATCCTTACTCCTTACTTAGATATTATAATTTTAAATTGCAATACTCAGTACATAAGACATAGAAATCTATTTCGGTACAGCATACATTTTATAACATGGAGGTCCAATAATTATTCATATATATATATATATATATATATATATATACCGAACAAACACAGAGGCATCGGGCCGGGGTCGGAAGGTTCCGGCCAGCCGATTTCTCCACTGCCGGGCCGGCGCATTAGGTCAGTATCGTTTCCGTCACGGTCGTGTCCTCTCGCCCGCGACTACCCCGTCGAGTGCTGGGCCGCTTCCGGGAGGAATCGAGCCATCGTTCATCCCACTGCGAATCGTGAGGCAGCCGCGAGGAAGCCATCAATGCGGACAGAAAGCCTCCGCGTAACCGGAGGTTGACGGGCCGGTTGCGGTAGCAATAATTGGTGTCGACATACCGTCATCTACCCATCTCGAAAACAGCAATATGCCGTAGGTCCGGGCGTTATGCCAGCATTCTACCAGAATCGGACAGCCGGCATTTTTTCAAAGTTTTGCGTAGGACCCTTTAGTTTATATGCTTATTTTTATTATTTATTACATTGACGAATAACATCTGATATCAACCCTTTCACTTTTATTATTATTATTTTTTTTGCCTTCATATTTCTAGTATTCTTTCACGTTTTGTATTTTTAGGTATTACCAAATACTGATGTTTGTTATTACCTAAAAATTTGCATATGAATCACAAGTTTACTTCTTAGAACAAAATCTCCTTTTGTATTAAGATACATTTACCCAAATTTGAAAGTTAAGATAACATTAATACCAACCATTAAAGCTAAATCTATCTTTACATTCGATCTAAGGTTCCCGTTTTTTTATTTATTTAGAATGACATATAGTATGTAAAGCAGTACTATGTATTTATTCTTTCCATTCATATTATTGCATTAAATCCAAAGAAATGCAACATAAATCCATGTTTTTAATAATTAACCCCAAAAATTTGTACTTCCCCAGTATAAAATTTATTAACATAATTTGATAAATTTATAAACATAAATTTGATGCATTCATTTTTCAAAACTTGAGTAATGTTTAGTGTGATATGATGTAACCCATACTCAAACCTTTGTGAGCTTATGAAAACTTGCTCAGAAGAATTTATTTAAATTATTTTTTGCATAGCTTTGTGAATTAAAGAATAATCCATTAAATTCTTATAAGTCATTTTTAAAAAAATATTTTCTTTTATATTATATAGGACATCCAATATCCAACACTTGATAGTACTATTTTTGAGAAATAGTACTATGATAGTAATACAATAATAAGCTTTTAATGTTGAGCATAATTTCAGCTCAACATTGAAAGCTGAATCAGAGACTTGTCTAGAATGACACCAAAATTTCCTCTCCACTATTAAGAATAATTCTGTTGAAAGTAGAGAAACACAAGAATAAAGATTGAATGGTAAGTAAAACATTAGCATACAAAATCTTAAATTTCTAAATCTGATTACAACATGCCATAGAGAGCATTAATACAGATGCTGGGTCAGATTTAGAAATTTAAGATTTTATATGCTAATGTTTTATTTAGTATTCAATCTTCATTCTTGTGTTCTTTACCTTCAATGTGATAATATTCTCGATAGTTAAGAGAAAATTTTGTTGTCATTTTAGACAAGTCTCAAATCAGCTTTCAATGTTGTTTATTATTGTACTCTATAAAGGCATTCTACTCTATTTTATTTATATCTGTAATAACTAATCATTTAATCGACAGGATTAAATTTCATACTGTTCTGAGGGAGAAAATTACAGAAAAGGGCAAATAATCTTTAACAGCTATTCTATTTCTATATTAATGAATAAAGTAAACATTTATTACATGATGTAGCTTTCACAGTAATTTTTAGAAAAAATGTGGTAGAAAGTCATTTAGGATACTAAAGATAATTGTAGATTTTAGACTTAAAGATACTAAAGAGTAAAATTAAGTTTTAACAGTAAATCACAGATTTTCAAATCTTAAAAATCTGTGAAAATGTGAACATAACATAACTTGAAAAAATTGCATCATAAAGAATGAAAGTCCAACAGTAGGCTTGCGATCTCGTACTAAATAAAATTATACCCAAAATAAACTAAGGTACTATTATTTGCAACTGGGACAATAATATGTTACATGTGACTTGCTAACATGCTTCTTGCAGTTGCTACAGAAAACAAAATGTCTCGTGTCATTTTATGATAAACAAAATTGACATCTTGCACGTTTCACTATACTAACGTCTGTTGCAGATGATCTTGAAGGTCCTGAATCTTGGTCTAGTACTTGAATCCGCTTGAAAAGCTTTATCTCAAAATCTATTTTTAGAGCAGACCTAGATTTTACCCCGCTGAAATAATATGACCTTGAGTACAGCTACACAAAATTTCGGCCAAATCCGATAAGAAGAAAGTAACAAAAACATTGAATTAAATATGGATCGGGGACCAGTTGTATTATATATCCTATAGTTATATTATAGTTGTATTATATGTTAAAGATTCAGTGTATAAACATTCTCAAATACAAAGCAATAAAAAATTATTACTTTTTTCTTCTAGAACAGTAGAAGCAGGGAATGCGAATATGTGGTTCGTGGGCCGCATCCAGCCCGAAAGGAGATTTTACCCACAAATGGCCTTGAAAAAGAATATACTTTTGTAAAACTATATTTATCATTCATTTGATCCATGTTCGTCAGCACTTATGTCTGGGAAAACACCTTTTCCAACATGTAACGCATTCACTCCAAAGAAATCAACGATGATTTGAATATCCTTCCTGTATGAAGTGCATATCCGCGAGCATATCACATTTCAAATTTTTTCTGATTTTTGATTATAAAAAACCCGATTTAATGCTTTGTTTTGTGATATAAATATACTTTAGTGGACCAAACTTCATTTTATTTTGTTAAGAAAAGTGTTTATATTTACTTTTTTTAAATAAAATATTTATCTTCTAAAAATCAAATGTATTTAAAAATGTGCGTTTCAAAATTGCTATTCTGAAGTTGTTAATTTAAAAAATATTTGATTTTACAAACTTGCGTTTAGTAATGTTCGCATTTTCCCCACAACATATATAAATTCTAAAAATGCTAAAATTAATTTTTTCCTCAGCATACATTTTTATCACGATTTCTTTCAGAATTCAATCATACAATTTTTCATCTATTATAATGCAGTTCTGTTAGAGGGCCCTTTATTTATATATATTTTAAATAAATTAAATTGAAATGGTTAAAAATTTTTTAAAGCAGTATGCAAATATGATATTTGATGATGTCAATTTCAAATTTCGGACAGTATGTATCAACATTCGCTTCGGTATCATAGTTGGGACGCCGTCATTTATATTTTTCTAAATTGGCCCTTGGATTATTTTGAATTAATTGGCTACCTCTGACGTAGACTAATTAGAAAAATGTAACTAAAATCCCGATTCAGTAAGCATTGTATTTTTCGCCCATGTGAAATCGTAACTATAAATTAAGCATCTTTAAAAGCAAGTTATGATAACTTTAGTAAAATTAGAATTTTCTATGATAAATAAATGGATCCGAAAAAGGGTACACACAGAAAACTTGAGCGGCTGAAGCACCGAAATTGAAAAATATTCTAACTTAAAAAAACATATGATACAAAACCGAAATAATGTCATAAATTAAGCAAAATAGATTATGATAAAATTTCCATCTTGATATTTAATAATTAATCTTTCATACGAATGCAACAAACATATTTTAGTGGTTAGAATCAAGAGCTACTGTGGAACGGGCTCGGTTCGAATTCCGACGATTCAAACGTTCAAATTCCTTCATTTCATTTTGTTAAGAAAAGTGTTTTTATTTACTTTTTTTAAATAAAATATTTAGGTTCTAAAATACAAATGTATTTAAAAATGTGCGTTTCAAAATTGCTATCAAATTGCTGCTCAAAATTGCTAATCAAATATTTAAAAAAATATTTGTTTTTACATACTTGCGTTCAGTAATGTTCCATTTTTTTCCACAACATATATAAATTCTGATAACGCTAAAATAAATTTTTTCCTCAGCGTACATTTTTATCACGATTTCTTTCAAAATTAAATCACAAAATTTTTCTTCTACAGGGTATTTTTTTAAAAACTGACAGTACTCAGAGCCATCTGTAGCGTAATCTATCATCCAGAATTCCACCAAAATTGATAGAGGGACTAAGGACGACATGGGAAAGAGTTTCCGTGAAAAAAAATAGTTTCAAAAGTAACCTATAGGGGAAGATATGGAGCTCTTTTTGTCGGTGCACCGGAGAATTTGCATAAAAGGCAAGTAAAACACCAAATTATAAATTCACGACTATGTAGTCGACAACAGCGCCAGTATTTAGGGCTATAAAGTGCGGAATCTGTTGCGCCTTTGCTTTACCGAAGAAAGGGTCATCAGTCGTTTTTTTTCCACTTACATGGCCTCCTCGCTCCCCGGGCCTAACCCATGTGATATTTTTCTGTGGGGTGTTAAAAGTCTACGGTGCATCTTGGTGGAGTCTCGAAATTGGCGGCCCTAATGGACAACATATCCCGGATCCCGGACATTGATGAACATTCATGGTGACATGTTACGCTCGGCCTTTGAGAACGTAGTGTTCAGGATGCTATGTGTCGTCCACCAGGACTGCAATTCCATTGAAGGAGGGAGTAGTGAATTTGCTGTATAAAGTGTTTCTCAGTAAAATTTATTTGTCATTCATTTGTCTACTTACAACTTTTTCCGTATTCAAACCTAATATTTATAGCCCGAAATACTGGCGCTCCTGTCGACTATATAGTCGGGAATTTGTATTTTGAGGTTTTAGTTGCCTTTTGTGCAAATTATCGGGCGCGCAGACAACAAGTGTGCCATTTATTCCCCTATCGGTGACTTTTGGAACAATTTTTTTTTCACGGGTAACTTTCTCATGTCGGGCTTAGTCCATCTATCAATTTTGGTTGCATTCTGGCTGATAGATCACGCTACAGATGACTCTGAGTACTGTCAGTTTATAAAAAAAACCTGTAATATAATCAGTTCCGTTTGAGGGGCTTTATTTATATATACTTTAATTAAATTAAATTGAAATGGTTAAAATATTTGAAAGTTAAAATATTTCAAACAGTATCCTAATAGGATATTTGACGATGGTAATTTCAAAATTGTTGAGACGCCGTCATTTATATTTTTCTAAAGTGGCCCTTGGATTGTTTTGAACTGGATACCTCTGGCCTAGACTAATTATTAAAATGCAATTAAATCCCCGTTTCCGTAAGCTTTGGTATTTTACGCACATGTGAAATCGCAACTATAAATTAAGAATCATTAGAAGCAAGTTATGATAAAGTTAGTAAAAATTGGAATTTTCTGTGATAGATAAATGTTTCCGAAAAAGAGTACACACAGAAAACCTGTATGAGCAACTGAAGCACCGAAATGGAAAATTATTCTAATTGTAAAGAATATACGATACAAATTCTATAGAATGTCCTAAAATAAGCATAATAGATTATGATAAAATTTCCTTCTTGATATTTATTAATTAATCTCTCATAAGAATGCAACCAATATATTTCAGTGGTTAACACCAAGAGCTACTGTGGAACAGGTTCGGTTCCAATTCCGATGAAGGTATGGACTGACGTCTGCTGTCTCCTCATGGGAAGTGATTCTGAGGATTACATACTGCTCCAATAAATAAAAAGGCAAACAATTCTTTGTGCAGGATTAATTTTACTTTTTTCTAATGGTTAACAATCCAATTTGTAGACGAAATCACATCATATAACTTCTCATAAAGTTTTAAAAAAATTTTAAATTAAAAATTTTAAAAAGTGGGGTGAATTAAAATCGTTTTAACTCGAAAAAATAATTTATCGAATTTGAAACATTTTTCAATTAATGAAACATAAGTGTATAAGGTATAATTTTGGTTCACCGTTTTCTAAAATATTAGTTTAAAAAATTGAAGTTATTTAGAGTAAAAATTTAAATTTTTTTTAAAAATGTAACTTATGTTTTAAAAATCATATTTTCAAAAGCAAATATTTTTTTTCAAATTTTCTGAATTAAAATTAAAGAAAATAATTGAAAAAGACATGTTCCAAGTTTGAACACTTTATCTTTAACGGTTCTTTAGTTATAACAATTTAAAGACAAGAAATGATGGAAAAAACAGTTTTCTCAGAAAAACGGATACATGTTTAAACAGATTGGCTGCTACTAGAATGTTGCAAAAAAATAAAAATAATAATATCTCTAACATAGAATCTAATAAAAATAGAAACATCATTTAAACTTCATTTTAAGCATAAAAGAACACAGATTTTTAATGCAATAGTTTTTTATCGAAAATTTGAAGAATTTTGTGTCCTGGACCCCCTTAAATCCCAAACTTTTAACTTGAATAGTAATTGGTCAATGAAGTAATACGCAATAATTTTCTTATTTGTAACAATTTTAGTTGAATAAGGTTTGTTTCTTGTATCAACTTAGAGCCAAAAAAATTTATAACTCGTAAAATTTTACAAGTGAAGATTTCACAGGAAAAGCCCAAGCCGCACGATCGTGCAGGTGTGGTTTTCACACAAAAAGCCCAACCAGCACAAAGCCAAGCCCATTCGTGCGGGTACCCCCCACGTACCAGGGAACCAGCAAAATTTATTTTATTATTTTTTTCAGTGTAATTGGGGTTATTAACTAGAAAAATGTAATATTTAAAGGTAAAAAATTTTGGGTCTCAAAGGATTAAAGAATTCATTCGTTTATATTACTTTTTATGTCAGTGTACATGGCCACATTCAGCATAGCAATGCTCCAAGCTGTAGAGCTGACGTTGCAACTGATGGTTTAAAACACATCACGAAGATCTTCCCTACAAGGCCTTCAAAATCACCTGAACTGTATCAACATACGCAACTAAGATATGTCATGGAAAATGACTTATCTTAATTGCGTATGTTGATAGACAGTTGGATCCAAAATCATCAAATCTCCAATAACTGAAATGGGCCGTTAACGTATTACTGCATATTTATATTCTGAAGATTCGATATCAAATTACTGAAAAATAGATTTAATCTTAGGTTTGTTCTGCCACCTACCAGAATTTACTTTAGTCTATGCCAAAATTAATCGAAAGAGTATTTGAAGCAAAAGATGAAGCAAAAGGTGAAGCAATGATTTATGGAGTAAGGAGTTGCAATGAGGTGGATACGCATTATAATTTTATCTCGTTGATAATGGTTGTGAACTTTAAGAAATGTGTTTTATTTTTCGTTTTTATAGGAAAATAAATTCTTTGGAGCCGACACTTAAATGAGACGCTTCGGTTCAGTAATTTTACAGACAAATGGAATTTTAATTTTAGTCTAAACAAAATTTAACACATTTGGTCACCTACTATTATAGGTAATGAAGATGTAAATATAATCTTCCTTTTGAACAATAATGGAGTTATATTTTGCAACATACAAATTAAACATTCCATACAATTAGCGAACTTACTTATTTCTTATGAAAAAACCATCTAAGCTTAACAAGAAGAAGTTTGAGAGATATTTTCATTTGGTTTTACCATATTTACAAGTAGAATACACATTGTTGGTTAGTTGCTCTATTTATTTTATTGAGCTGATGACTGACAATAACATATTTTGCACATTTTTCCAAAATACGATTATTTTTCACTAAAAAATTTTTTTCAGGCAATAGAATTTAGCCATAAAATTTGATATGTATCCAGTATTAGTTTAAAATTTTCATGATATCTACAGTGAAATATCATTAAATATTATGATATACGACTAAATATTTTCCACATATTAAGTGTTTATAATTTAATAATATCAAGGAAAATTATTTTCCAATCTCAGTTTTTTTAATAGTCTGAAAAAAAGAGAAGGATTCTTTTCATAGACATACCCTGAATTTTTTTTATCTTCCAAGGTTGAAAATGGTAGTTAGAAAGAACTACAGCTTAAATATATCACTAAAGCTCTTATACCCGGCCCCAATTTAAACAAAGATTATGTTTTTCTGTTTCGGATCAATTCAGGGATAATGTATTCATGCAATTACAACTCTGCTTAGCACTATTACTGCTGTTTTAAATAACAAACAAAAAAAACACGAGGAATAATACTATTTTCACGATATTTAGAGAAAAATAATTGACTATCTTCTTTAAACAATAGAAATTAGATGTTACCTTGCACGAACAATTGTATCTCTAACATTTGTAATCTATCTTAAAAGGCGTATCACAATTTGATTAAATTGCATATGTATTCAATGATCAGAATGGTGTGAAATATCTTTATCTCTTTTATGCCTTTTTATCGCTGTTTCGAAACATGTATTAAACTTCCTTGTGCGTAATCAATACCTTTCCGAGCATTCGCAAAAAAGATATTGTGATCAAGGGTAAAAAATTGTCAAGATGCGATCTGTCAGCTGTTGCTCCGATAATAAAACTCGTGACCAATTACTGATAGCAAGTTCACTTTAAATTTTCTGCAGGCATTCATTATCCACCCACTTTCAAGAAAACCTTTACGAAAAGTATCCAAAACTGTTCTGAGCTGCACATCATACTACAGATTTACATCCACCAGAGAAAAATGTAAGTAAATGTAAAAAATTTCAAAATTTTCATAGTTTCAATGATATATATAAGAGTTTTAAAAATGCCGCTTCAATGTTTGTTTAATGTTTACAATACATAATTATTTCTTAACATAGTTGAATTTTTGAAATCCACGTTTTTGATACTTAAAACTTTCTATAATTTTGTAATATTATTTAGCGTGTAATATATTTCAAAATCATTCAACTGGATTTTACATTCATGTCACGTCGCCATAGTTTACTGTATTCTACTTGAATAAATTGTTATAAATTCAGCGACATAGTTTAAATATGTTTTGAAAATAAGGTTTCGTAAATCGGATAAACATTGGTACTAATACATTATGAGTCGCAAATACACCCTTAATCTTGAGAAAATAATATTTATGTATCTTTAGCCGGGACAAAAGTTGATAGAAATCGAGAGGAAAAGAAAATAAATTGAGTAACAAATTTCATTGAATAAATAATCTTTCAGGATGGCACTTGGCTCATTCCAGAAGATAAAAATGATTATTGGTAAAGCTAATGATTCTCCCTACAAATTATTTGTTCTGTATGATCTGAAAAATTCTTAAATTAACAACATGCAACTTCATGTATTGTATACATATATATATATATATATATATATATATATATATATATATATATATATATATATATATATCTATACAGTATGCCCACTAAAGTCCCTTCCCACCCTCTTAACTTCAGAACGGCTGCTGCTATATTCATAAAAGTGGTATCTAGGTATAGTAAAGTAGCCTTGCGCTACTGAATGAAACCACCTACCGCGCCACCTAGTGGAAAACTGCGGAGTTAGCATTCATATCTCGAAAACGGAACGAGATAGGGAACAAAAATGACTTACAAAGTTGTAGAAATTCATCGATTTAGTACGAAAAGATACCTTGTGGACGTTAATGCAAAGAATAGAACGGTTAAAACGCACATTTGTTTTTTCGTGATTTCCTACACTTTGACGTCACGAAACGAAAGGAGAAATGATTATCTTTCGGGCAAAACACGACACTGCAATATGCACAGTGGTATATCGCTTTTCATCCCCAAGCAAAAGTCCGTTTTTGTAGTCACTACGTCTCGATACACTTCCTTCAGATGGCCCCAGAGGAAAAAAAAAACCAACATCATCCTACATCTGTCTTTATAAGTATTTGTAAAATACTGCTGTTGATGTGTCAAATAAAGTGTTTTTCCTTGCACCGGATGTGACGTCGTACTTTGTTTTTCGTATTTTTCTCGAAAACTATAGGTCGCACAGGTACAGTTCTTCGGGCTATTTTTATGTACTCCCAACGAGGAATCTTGCTGTGCAGAGTTTGGGCGGTCATGCTTCATGGTTTCTGACAAAAAACTCAGATTGAAAAAAAAAATTATCGTCACTCTCCTAATTTTATTAGTTCCCTTATCACATTGTGTTGCAGATTAGATTAGACGCCGTTGATTTTATGAAACGAAACAGTTAGTACCGTATTACACAGCTTCAAAAATTTTAAAATCTTGCTCTTACGGATACATAATACACACACACGCGCACACACACACACACACAACCACACAAACATATATATATAAGATTATAAATTTATTGAATTGGAGACTAAAATTAAAGTTTCTCTCACCTTTAAGAATAGTTGTTTACATAGCCTAATATGAAGTTAGTTGCATTTTTAGCAACATCCTTAATGTTGTTAATTTTCTTTCTTGTTTCCAGGACCAGCATCTGGTTGCTAATAGTAATCGTTTCTCTCTGCTATGCAGATTGCAAAGCGATATCTACCTGTGACCAGAAAATTGCCATATCCTATTTAGATACAGCAGTTTCCATGATTTCAATAGTAAATTCTACTTTTCCGGCAGGTAAGTTGGGAATATTTTTCTCTGACAAACTCAAATAAAAGATAACCATCAAATGTCGTAAAGCTAGAAGAAACATTTATAATCTAACATTATCTAAAGGAGCCATACTGACATGTAACATTAAATAAAGAAAATCGAAAAAGGTTATCGCTCAGCTGGTTTCCTAAATTTTTTTTACGCCATAATAAAACCATAGCCAATAAAAAAGCTTCTTTAATAGCACAGTTTGGGTGCCAGTTAAAAAAATCTACATTATTACAGTACAAAAATTTTATCCAAAACAAATAGATAGGAAAAAAAAACGCTAAAGACCCGAAATGGCAAAAAATCCCAATTCTGAAAACCAATGATATTATTGTTGTTTAATATCCGGAAACTGCTGTTCGAGAATGAAATTATCGCCGCTAATGATTTTTAAATTATTAAATACACGTTCAAAAATCCACCTACATTCATGGTTTGCAACTTCCAAAGAGTGCGATGGGGTGCGAACCACGATTAGGGAGTAATACGTTATTATTGTCGTTGCAGGTTACTCTCTTCTATAGCTCACGTAAAATACTAAAATGTATCGACTTAATAACTAAAACTAATTCTACAGTTAGCAACATTTATTATAAACTAATGGTTTAAACAACACTCTGGCGTTCCCACTATATAGATTCGTATATGTTTGCTGCCAAATGCGGTATACTAAAATATCATTTTTCTAATTCATCAACACGATGGTTGCGTCATCTGGCATAACTCGTCGGATAGAGATTAAACACACGTGTATCTGTCTCCTTCTTTTCTGTTCTCCGTACCAGCTACTTCGTACTAATGTTATTCATTTGGTTTTGCTATGCAGGCTCCTCAGAAACACCTACCTGTCAGGAGAAAATAGTCGTACACCATACATAGCAGTTGGAATGATTAGAGAAGCAATGTTTACTGTTTCTGGAAGTAAGTTGATAATATGTCACTCTTACAAGCTCTCATTAGGCTCACATGAAAATGTTTGAATGTTAGAAAAAAATTGGATAGTTTAATACGACCTAAGGAAGCTGTATTTACGTGTACTATTACAATCGACGTACTAGTAAATCGACAATGACTCGTTCCCAGCTCGATACTGGAAACTTCAGGTTATTGCACAATTACAAAATTGTAATCATGAAGGAAGAAACTTAAAAATTAAGTTATGGTGCCAATACAAAGTAAACTACATTACTACAGTACAAAATTGTTACCTACATATTATACGCAAAGAAAAATTCCATAACATATACAAGACCAAAAATTCTAATTTTGACAACCAAGAATACGAATGTAAATGAATTTCCTACAAAAAAAATTACGATATTATAATTATATCTACTCTTGTTTCGTAAATGACGAGACACATGTATAAAAAACCACCTTCTTTGTTTATAGGTTAGTGTAATGAATTTCCAAGGAATGGGATCGCGTGCGGATCTCGCCTAAAGAAATACACGTATTTCTGCTGTCCCTTCATGGGAAGTAAAGCTGATGAATTAAGCACCACTGCCACATAAAAAATAATCCGTGGCCATTGTTTACTGTATTCTACTTGAATAAATTGTTATAAATTCAGCGGCATAGTTTAAAAATGTTTTGAAAATAAGGTTTCGTAAATCGGATAAACATTGGTACTAATGCATTATGAGTCGCAAATACACCCTTAATCTTGAGAAAAGAATATTTATGTATCTTTGGCTGGGACAAAAGTTGATAGAAATAGAGAGGAAAATAAAATAAAATGAGAAACAAATTTCATTTAATAAATAATCTTTCAGGATGGCACTTGGCTCATTCCAGAAGATAAAAATGATTATTGGGAAAGCTAATGATTCTCCCTACAAATTATTTGTTCTGTATGATCTGAAAAATTCTTAAATTAACAACATGCAACTTCATGTATTGTATATATATATATATACAGTATGCCCACTAAAGTCCCTTCCCACCCTCTTAACTTCGGAACGGCTGCTGCTATATTCATAAAAGTGGTATCTAGGTATAGTAAAGTAGCCATGCGCTACTGAATGAAACCACCTACCGCGCCACCTAGTGGAAAATTGCGGAGTTAGCATTCATATCTCGAAAACGGAACGAGATAGGGAACAAAAATGACTTACAAAGTTGTAGAAATTCATCGATTTAGTACTAAAAGATACCTTGTGGACGTTAATGCAAAGAATAGAACGGTTAAAACGCACATTTGTTTTTTCGTGATTTCCTACACTTTGACGTCACGAAACGAAAGGAGAAATGATTATCTTTCGGGCAAAACACGACACTGCAATATGCACAGTGGTATATCGCTTTTCATCCCCAAGCAAAAGTCCGTTTTTGTAGTCACTACGTCTCGATACACTTCCTTCAGATGGCCCCAGAGGAAAAAAAAACCAACATCATCCTACATCTGTCTTTATAAGTATTTGTAAAATACTGCTGTTGATGTGTCAAATAAAGTGTTTTTCCTTGCACCGGATGTGACGTCGTACTTTGTTTTTCGTATTTTTCTCGAAAACTATAGGTCGCACAGGTACAGTTCTTCGGGCTATTTTTATGTACTCCCAACGAGGAATCTTGCTGTGCAGAGTTTGGGCGGTCATGCTTCATGGTTTCTGACAAAAAACTCAGATTGAAAAATAAAATTATCGTCACTCTCCTAATTTTATTAGTTCCCTTATCACATTGTGTTGCAGATTAGATTAGACGCCGTTGATTTTATGAAACGAAACAGTTAGTACCGTATTACACAGCTTCAAAAATATTAAAATCTTGCTCTTACGGATACATAATACACACACACGCGCGCACACACACACACACACAACCACACAAACATATATATATATAAGATTATAAATTTATTGAATTGGAGACTAAAATTAAAGTTTCTCTCACCTTTAAGAATAGTTGTTTACATAGCCTAATATGAAGTTAGTTGCATTTTTAGCAACATCCTTAATGTTGTTAATTTTCTTTCTTGTTTCCAGGACCAGCATCTGGTTGCTAATAGTAATCGTTTCACTCTGCTATGCATATTGCAAAGCGATATCTACCTGTGACCAGAAAATTGCCATATCCTATTTAGATACAGCAGTTTCCATGATTTCAATAGTAAATTCTACTTTTCCGGCAGGTAAGTTGGGAATATTTTTCTCTGACAAACTCAAATAAAAGATAACCATCAAATGTCGTAAAGCTAGAAGAAACATTTATAATCTAACATTATCTAAAGGAGCCATACTGACATGTAACATTAAATAAAGAAAATCGAAAAAGGTTATCGCTCAGCTGGTTTCCTAATTTTTTTTTACGCCATAATAAAACCATAGCCAATAAAAAAGCATCTTTAATAGCGCAGTTTGGGTGCCAGTTAAAAAAATCTACATTATTACAGTACAAAAATTTTATCCAAAACAAATAGATAGGAAAAAAAACGCTGAAGACCCGAAATGGCAAAAAATCCCAATTCTGAAAACCAATGATATTATTCTTGTTTAATATCCGGAAACTGCTGTTCGAGAATGTAATTATCGCCGCTAATGATTTTTAAATTATTAAATTCACGTACAAAAAACCACCTACATTCATGGTTTGCAACTTCCAAAGCGTACGATCGGGTTCTAACCCAGATTAGGGAGTAATACGTTATTACTGTCGTTGAGGTTATTCTCTTCGATAGCTCACGTAAAATAATAAAATTGATCGACTTAATAACTAAAACTAATTCTATAGTTAGCAACATATATTATAAACTAATGGTTTGAACGACACTCTGGCGTTCCCACTATATAGATTCATATCTCTTTGCAGCCAAATGCGGTATACCAAACAATACCACATTTCTAATTCATCAACACGATGATTGCGTCATCTGGCATAACTTGTCGGGTAGAGATTAAACACACGCGTATCTGTCTCCTTCTTTTCTGTTCTCAGCACCAGCTACTTCGTACTAATGTTATTCATTTGGTTTTGCTATGCAGGCTCCTCAGAAACACCTACCTGTCAGGAGAAAATAGCCGTACACCATTTAAACATAGCAGTTGGAATGATTAGAGAAGCAATGCCTACTGTTAATGGAAGTAAGTTGATAATATGTCACTCTTACAAGCTCTTATAAGGCTCACATGTAAATGTTTGAATGTTAGAAAAAAATTGGATAGTTTAATACAACCTAAGGAAGCTGTATTCACGTGTACTATTACACTTAGTAAATCGACAATGACAAGTTCCCAGCTCTATACTGGAAACTTCAGGTTATTGCACAATAACAAAATTGTAATCATGAAGAAAGAAACTTAAGAATTAAGTTATGGTGCCTATACAAAGTAAACTACATTACTACAGTACAAAGTTGTTACCTACACATTGTAAGCAAAGAAAAATTCCATAACATATACAAGACCAAAAATTCTAATTTTGACAACCAAGGATACGAATGTAAATGAATTTCCTACAAAAAAATTACGAGATTATAATTATATCTACTCTTGTTTCGTAAATGATGAAACACATGTATAAAAAACCACCTTCTTTGTTTAAGGGTTAGTGTAAAGAATTTCCAAGGAATGGGATCGCGTGCGGATCTCGACTAAAGAAATACACGTATTTCTGCTGTCCCTTCATGGGAAGTAAAGCTGATGAATTATATGCCACTGCCACATAAAAAAAATTCCGGGCAATGCGCGATTTGTATAGGACTACGTTAGAAAATTCTGAATGGATAGAAGGAGAAAAGACATGACTTTTAATATATATATAATATCAATAATACATATATATACAGGTGGTTATCAAAATAATGGAAAAACATATCAATATTAGTGGTGTTTAAGAATGTGCTTCGTATACCTTAAAAAATAAGTCTGGCCACCGATGTATTTTTATATAATATAGTGTATGTATTATTCTACTGTCAGGCAGCAGTAATGAAGCTAAGAGCATCGTTCTTTTGGGAAGAACAGCGTAAAATGTCAAATCTTGCAAAACTTGTGAAAAGGGCAAATTGTTGGAGCGTGTTTAAATTGAAGTATCTATTACTGCAACCCCCAGGCTAATGGGTGTTTTTCGAGCTATGTTATCAAAAGACATGATAGCATACGGAGTGCATTGAAAAACATCATTTGCCAAACAGAGTAGTGGACGAAAGGGAGGGCTAAGTGAAAAAGATGGACGAGGTATTGAAGCGGATTGTGACATGAAGAAAGTAAACAAATGCAACTAAAATGACCGAAGAGCTCAATCTGCATCTGAAAGTTCCAGTATCAACCATCAGAAGTAGAAGGGAACTTCACAAATATAGCATTTACTGAAAAGTAACTATTCTCAAACCACTTGTAATAGATGTCGATACAAAATACCGTCCACAATGGTGCCACAAGCACAAAATCTTGTCGAGTAATATGTCGAAAAATGGCCTTTGGTCCGACGAATCAATGTTCAAATTGTTCCTCACAGCAGGACGTGAGTCTGTCTGGAGAACACCTACAAAAGCCCAATATTGTGGATGTCGCATCTCAACTGTAAATGATGGAGGTAGTTCTATCAGAGTTTAGGAGGACATCTCATGGTTTTCTTTTGGCCTTATTGTAACCCTAAAAAGGGATATTGAATGGGAAGGACTCTGTCTAAATTTTAGCTCACTAGTCTATCTTATGGTGCAAACATTGTTTCTTGCAGGATATGGCGTTCTCCGGGATGATAATCCCCCTATAAGTACAGCTAAATCTATCAAGTATTGGTTTGAAGAGCATGAAAAAGATGTCAAATATCTTATCTTGCCCTGTAATATCCCCCCGACTAGATATCATCCAACCACTGGGATCTGTATAAGCGGATAGAGCTAGGTATCGATATCCTCCACAGTATCTGTACTGGAACTTTCATGATTTTTCCCTGAAGAATGGTATAATATATTCTTAACCATTATTCATAACTTGTATAATCCCATTCCAAGGAGAATCAATTGATATTACATGACAAAGATGATCCTGCGCCGTATTAATAAAGGTTTTCATTATGTTTCTTAGTATTCCCATTATTTCGATAACCACCTGTATATATATATATATATATATATATATATATATTTATATATGTATGTATATATATATATACATTGCTCAAATAAATTTGGGGAGCACATAATTTTAACAAAATTACGCAAATACTTACACCGATAAGTAACATAAAATAATTCATGTATGATTTAAAGCCTAGCAGGAAACAGAAGAAGAAAACTTCATATGCAAATCAAAGTTCATGACGTCAAAAACCAGAAAAAGAACATAAGTGGGGAAATCGGGATGTTGCAGAAACGTCTGTTTCACTGTCTTAAATGTGAAATTCGATTGCTCAGTTATTCTTTTTGAGGAAAGGTGACTTGAAAATGTCTCAACAACGTTATTTACCGGATTCCATACCTTACGCCGCAGCCATTGGAGATTCCTTTGTTTTCCAGCATGATAATGCTAGACCGCATACAGCTCGTCTTGTGGAGAACATGCTTGAAGCTGAAAAAAATATAGCGTATGGAATGGCCAGCGTGCTCTCCTGACCTGAATCCAATCGTTAATGTTTGGGACATGCTCGGACGATGCATTGTTGCGAGACCAAGGCCTCCTTTTACTCTCCGAGACTTGGAGATTGCACTTCTTGAGCAGAGGAACAGTATTCCCCAAAGTCTTATCGATAACATCATCACATCCATGGAAAACAGGCGTGCAGCAGTCTTAGCTGTTCGAGGAGACAACACGTCATATTAAATCTCTTGCATCATTTCTAAACAATACTTTTTTTTATCGTTTACATGTAACCAAATTGTTGCCCTAAATCAACTATTCATGTTTTTTCCATATTTTCAAAGAATTAAAGCTTAATTACAAATTTTTTTACGTCTTTTTTTCTGTATTGCGCATTGATACGCGTGTACTATGCATTTTATGCCAATACGTGGCTGTCTCGCAAGGTTTTCTTAACTTCTTTGCTTGCTCCCCTAATTTTTTTCAGCATTTTATATATATATATATATATATATATATATATATATATATATATATATGTATATATATATATATATATATATATATATATATATATATATATATATATATATATATATATATATATACATACATACATACATATATATATATATATATATATATATATATACATACATATATATATATATATATATATATATATATATATATATATATATATATACATACATACATATATATATATATATATATATATATATATATATATATATATATATATATATGTATACATATATATACATACATATATATATATATATATATATATATATATATATATATATATATATATATACATATATATATATATATATATATATATATATATATATATATATATATATATATATATATATATATATATATATATATATATATATATATATATACAGATAACCCTCTTATAACACGGTAAATAGGTTCCTAGGAAATATCTAAAAAAAAAGTTGTGTGAAACCGTGTTATATGAGACCCAGAGCCAGTACAAAAAGTGGGGGTTACGTTCCGAAAACTTATTAAAAGTACACTTTTTTAAAAAATTCCATATATGGAACGTAATTTTTATTATAAATATAAATGTATGTATAACACAAAACGAAAAGAAAAAAAAATATTTTCATTTAATGCGACCTTAATTGAATAAATTTCTTCCTCATCACTGCTCAGTACTATGAAACGAGAACGTTTTTTCGGTTGACCGATATCACCTTCACTTTCAGAACTATTTTCTTCATTTAGATTTCATGCACCTTCTATCATCTCTAAAGAATCTGTAATTTTGTTTTGTTTGCTGGTTTTTACAAGATCATTGTAGATATCTCGGTATGGAAATAGATAAGCTGCAGCTCCCTTTTGAATTTTCGGCTTCTTTCAGCGGAAGGGTCTGCATTCAAGAAAAATGATTCAAGATCTTCAGTTAAGCTTAGGCCTTCTTGCAATTTTATAGAGTTATAAATAAATAAATTATAATTTGTTTATGCATTTTCATGTAAAACCACTGTAGTTCATTATTCCTTCCCGTCATTATTTTAAGGTAATTTAGTTTTTAAATGTTTTAACCCATTAGTGCCTAGCGTCCTTTTAAAAGGGCGCTTACATAATAAGCTCTAAATCACTTTTTTTTTTCGATCCAAATAGCAGAATATCATGATAAAGTGTTGTATTTGATATTATCCAACAGTTGGCAGCACTAAATTAATGTTTTATTTCTACTTTGAAAGTCAGAATTAGTCGTTTTTTAGCTTTTAAAAAAAGGGCGTCACGCAAAAAGTATGTTTATTTTATTGTTTTTCAATGTTACGAAAATATTTTAAGCTGTTATCACAGTCAATACTCTTTTCTTAAATACGTATCTTTCAAAATTTTTTTAATTATTTTTTTACACTGTTATATTTTCTTTTGCGTAGCGTTCTATATATAGGACGCTAGGCACGGATGGGTACATGTTTTTCTGCCCTGTTCCGTTATACGAATGCGTCTTTTTTTCTCAATTTATGATGTTTTATTACCATAGAGAAAAGGAAATGCTATTTATTTTCAGAAAAATGATGTTATAAATTATTTTTATAAATAAAGATTATTGAGTATTCCTTATTTCTAAAAATAATTAGAAATAAATGTTCTGTTGATTAAGGAATGATTAAAAAAATTCTTATTTAAGAGAAATATTAGCCTATTGATAATGTAATGAACGTATTAACAAATTAGCCTCTTAAATACAAAAATTTTAATTAAAGAATGTGTTCTGTATTTAGTGATTTTAAAAAATAAAGAAAAATTACGAAGTACATAAGTAATTGTCTGGATTTTTTAAAAATACGTGTATTTTAAATGTCTATAATTTAATAAATTTTAAGAATTTTGTCTTTTAATCCAAATTATATTTGATCTAAATATACTGAAATGAGCAATCGATAAGTTTTAAAGCTCATATTTATATTTTTGTATATATTTTAAGTTTGACTGTGGAGAGGCATTAGCTTTAATGGCAGAGTTATCTGATAATGATGCATTCCATGAAGCGGATATTTATTTGGACCCACCATCTAATGAAGTTACCGATGACTGGCACTATACGAGTTAATAGAACTAAAAAATGTCCACTTGGAAATGTTAAATCTGTTAAAAAGAAGAGATGGGGAAGTTTTGATTTTCAGAACAGCAAAAATTTTAAAAAGGTTCGGTGGAATGACAATAGTGTCGTTACTTTGGCGTCTAACCATTATGGTATTGAACCTGTAGCTCAGGCCAAACGCTGATCGAATATTGATAAAAGATTTGTAGAGATTGACCAACCGTATATTGTGTCTCAATATAATAAATTTATTGGAAGCACCGATCAAATGGATCAAAATCTGGCACAATACCGGTGTTCCATACTGTCTAAAAAATGGTGGTGGCCACTGCTTTTGTTTAGCTTAGAAGTATCAATCCAAAATGCGTGGCTACTGTACATGTTATGCCCTTCTAATGACAGTAACTGAATGGATCTCCTCCAATTTAGAAGAGAAATCTCTCAGACAAATTTTTCTAAGTACAGTAAGAGACCAAATAGCAGTCTGGCTGCAGGAAAACCAAAAAGACTTTCAAAGAGAGTGCCTGGTTATGTCCGGTATGACGAAAAAGATCATTTAATCGTTGTGAATCCAAAACAGATAAGATGCGCCTACTGTGGCAAAAAATCCACAAGAAAATGCAATAAATGTTTAGTTGGATTGCATGATAAATGCTTTCAAATCTTTCGCACAAAATAGCTTGTATATATAAATTGTGTAAAAAAAAATTACGAATAGCTTTTTTCATTATTTTGTATTTTAATAAGCCCTTTTTAAATGAAATTTAAATATAAAAGTGTGTAAAATTTATCATAAGACATAATTTAAAAAATTTGTGCCTTTTAAGCTACTATTTTTGACATTTTCAGATTTTTAATTGTTTTGATTTCTTTTAAATGATTAAAATACAATTTAAATTCCTTATGTTTATTTTGTTATACATTTTTTCGCAGAGTTCCATTGGTTTCATGCATTTATTTATCTAAAAACGACATTAAAAGGAATAGTTTTAGAAAATCTAAGGGTTGAAGTGTTTGTGTAAAACCTGTACCCTCCCGTGTCTAGCGTCCTTTTTATAGGACGGTCACATTATTTTGAATAAAAATTTAAATTTTAATGCAGGAATTTTTTTATTATTTTTTCAGTTCATTTTGCACCTATACGAATATAATTAGGTAAAGAAAATTAAAGAATTCGATGTTGGGCATTAATGGGTTAAAGAAAAATCATGTTATCTAGTGCTGTAGTGTACAGTGTTCTACAAAAGGTTTCGCAATTTTTTTATCGTGTTAGAGCGAAACCGTGTTGTAAGATGCCTTGCTGTAGGAGAGCTACCTGTATATATATATATATATATATATATATATATATATATATATATATATATATATATATATATATATATATATATATATATATGTATATATATATGTATATATATATGTATATATATAGTGTCATTTTTTCGTCCACTGTTTGATGGATATTTGAAATAACTATTCATGGTATACAGTATCACTCGGGAAACCGTGAATTAATTTTAATTTCTTCAAGTGGACTAACACAACAGTGTTTGGTACACGATATGTTCTGTGGTCAATCTACACTAATTTAATTACTATTGAATATGCTGAAAAAAGCAATAAATCGAAAGCTCAAAAGACAATTGGAGAAGCATCAGGTGATTTTACAGGCATTTAATCAAATGGGATATATTTTGTTCCTCTTTCTCTTTCTTTCTTTGCTAAATAAACAGCAGTTGATTTAGACGTGTGACTACAGGTTTTGTCCATGTGAAGCTGAAATTTATTAATGTCTTTTCCATATAAGGCTATAATTTCTTCTTCAAATATTGGTTCTAATATATTCCGCTGATAGCAGCGCGAATTAAATTTGGCTTTACTTGCAACTTTTTTGATTTTTAATTTGCCACTGTAACAAAATCCTGCAACTATCATGAATCCCTTTGGGAACTTTTCTGTACATTGACGAAGCCATTTCGTACGGTCATTCCCGCCAGTTGAGCAATAGAAAATTGATCTTTTTTTTTATTACAGTCACTTAAATACACGCATGTCTCATCGAGTATTACTACAAATTTCCATTTTTCAGCAGCTAGGTATTTATCATATAACTTTCTACATTTTGTTTTCCATTGAGCAATAGGCTTTGGCAAGAGTAGATGAACTTTATGTTTAAACATCTTTTTTACCTTCAAACCTTTATGAATGATATTTCTTACTGTGCCAGAAGATATTCCTAGTTTCGATGCAATGTATCTTTGAGTTGACGGATATTCTATTAAGATCACAGACTTCCATCTCTTGATATCTATCTGCGTTCGAACAGTCTTAGGATCAGGTTTCGTGGTAATATTTTTATTTTTACTTTCAGTTAGACGTTTTTTCCTTTGAAATTTAATATATTAAAAATACCTTTTTTGAAATGCCATAACCCAGATGTTTACACCACTTTATAATTTGTTGATACGAATATTTCTCCTCGGAGAGTGCAGTTACGTATTATTCGACCCATCTATCAATTTTAGAAGCCATTTTAAAAATAAATCTTTTGATTTACATTCCAATCAAAAGAAAACAGTAGAAGTCGATTATTCTAAAGTTGCCAAATTTTTTTTCCCAAAATGCAAACTACAAAATTAAATTCGAAAATCATTCCCGTAACGTGCGAACGACCTTCTGGATATATATATATTGATAGATAGATATATGTTAAACACTTAACTCACGACAAGAGAAATACACAACAAGGGTTCTTACATTAAAATCTATTCATTTGCAAAAACAATTAGTAAGAATAATCACACTATTAATTACTAGCAGAGAAAGTGAAAATTAACGTGTTTGTGAAATTCCGGTTGATATTCATCGCACTACAGAAACTTAAGGCGTTGGTGTGTTACTGCGTTTAATAGCTATTTTTTGTTGTTGCCACCCTATGGGAGGTTTCAGTTAAGCTTAAATTATTTTATTCTGAATTGGAGGTGTTTGTTTAGTGACCATGTTCATCCTGAGGGGTCCTTTAGGGACATTGGGAATGCGGTCGAGCGTCTAGTCATCAGTTTATTTTGCCGATACGTGAAAGCGTGGGGGGCTGTGTTGTTCTTCGCACTACAGAAACCCTGAGTGCATAATCGCCTAACCTTCAAATTCCTTCGTATAGAGAGTCCTAAATAATTTATTGTAATAACTCTTCGATTTTCTAGAACTTCAAGCGCTTCTGTTGGTTTGAAAAGTTTCGTTATCTTCCAGGCGGTAATTAATGCAGTTTGAAAAGCATTTAAGAATAATGTCCGATACCACTTTTTTCCTTGTATAGAGGAAAAATAGGCTTCCATATGATTGTCAAATAAGTCTACACCATTTTTATACTTATTGTAAGAAACTGGGCATGCTGGTATGTCAACTTTTTATCGACCTCCTTTTACTCTTATTTCTACCTTTGAATAGCATATTGTATCTTCAAAATTCGTGAGCAATGATACAAACTTATTATCTTTCCAGCGAACTGGTGCATTTTCCTTTCTCTCATCAAATTTCCGATCTGCCATACCTCTGCCTCTGCCACCATACTTCCGATCCATGCCAATATTTTAGTTAAATCTAGTGGGAATTTGGTCATTCAATTCTCTCTTCAAGTCCCAGTAGCAAAGTAATTGATTTCTCTCAGTCTAACGAAAAAGACATATTAGGTAAAAAACATCCATTTAAATTTTGTGCTGGGCTGATTTTTTTACAATTGACAGCAAACTTTCCACAACGTCTTTTGATAATGGTACTTCGTTCTTTTGCACTTTTGATTTAGTTTTCTTTTCAAAAATTTGAGGATCATATTTGTTGTTGCTTTCCAATCTCAAATTTTCTGACCTAGATATGATTGGGTCTTTTTGCGCTCCTTGATATGGAATCATATGAAATGGATATCCCTGAAAAGAAGACAGTACCCACAACTTATATCCAAATTTGACTGGTTTTCCTTTCATAAACATTTTGTAGCCATTTCTTCCGTAACAGCGCATCATTCCCTCATCAATACTTAGATGTTTAGAAAATATACTTAACTGCGGTAGAGATTCATTTAGTAAGTCCTAAATTGAACGTACTTTGTAATAACGATCCGAATCGATACAGCTATTGTCATTACAATGCAAATATTTCTTTAACTCAAAATTTAAGTTTCGTGGCTCTGCTTGACTAACTAGTGTTGTTCCAATATCCGGAGTATTTTTCCAGTACATATTTTCACGAGGCAAATTGTGATATCCACTATAATAAGCATCCACTGTAATAGGTATTTAGGACGATGGTCAAATATAGGTAAAGTAAAAAGCTTGATGCTACAACATTAGTTTTGATTTCGACGAGTCTCCCACCGGCGACCGAACGAAATTAAGTTTCTTAAACAGTAATTACTTATTCACTTTGTAAAGATTATCTCTCGTTATTCGAAAACAAAAATTTGCATTTAATAACACATGAATCTCTTTGGCTTCGAAAAAACAAGGATCAGCTAATTTAAAAAATCCAGACATTATTATTTTTTAAATATCTGAATTAACACTTGGCGTCAGCCCGTAATCTTTTCAGTAAATAAGAACTCATTAGGTTTCACAAAACTTCTGTTTTCATTCGAGATAAAAGTCGTCAATTTGCCTTTCAAATTTTGTTTACTTGAATTTAATATAGAAATCGAAGTTTGCATTTTTTTAAATCTAATGCCGAAATCACTCATTTTTCTGGTCAATGTATTAACATGTGACACGCTATGAAAAATAATTCTACATTTTATTAATGTTCCATATTTATTTTGCAATGAAATTTTACCCGTACATTAGGATGAGTGTCCCAAATATCACCCATGTGCCTAATATCGCCTACTCTTGTTTCCAAAGTACGATTCGCGCTATGTATGAGAAAATGCAGTAATTTCTTAGCTCTGGGTTTGTACTAACAGTGGAACTACCGACAACGCTCTTATCACTGACAACAGAAACTATATGCCGTCGGAAGTTGTTTTAGCCGTTGTGTTCGTAAATTTTGGCCCCAAAGAATCCAGTGAATGACCAGGTAGGTGGATCCAAATTCTAATTTTTTCTTATACCATTTGAAAGTGCATTAAACAGAGAATCCAGTGGTGCTATTATTTTTGAAAAAAAAAACTGCGTTTTAAACTTCATTCTTATCATATCTGTGTTGACTGTGTTGTGTTCCTAATGTCGCCTACGAAGTTGATCCTAATATTTGGAATAGCTAATTTAATTTCCTATAGAATTGGAACAGCTACTTTAATTAAATACTAAGTATTGCATTCTTGTTTCCTCTTAAATTTTAGTTAATTTATTACACTTTCCGTTATTTTTTGTTCGAGGCCTCTTGTCTAAGATGACAAAGGAAATTCAAAATAGACAAACATTGAGTACGTGTTGTCTGCAGGCCGCATGTCAGGAAGTTCTGAAAAAAGAAATGGGAACATTAAAGATTTATAAACAGTTTGGCATTCTAAGATCTACGATTCGCGAGTACATTAAAAAAGATGTGAATGAGGAAAACGATGGAACTGCGCAGTTTAGAATAGTGGTGAGAAAGAAACTTGGGAAAAAAACATGTACTGACGGATGATTTAGAAACGGAGCAAGTTAACTACTGCAGTGAAATTGAATCCAATTTGTTTGGATTGACTCGAAACAATGTTAAGCAGATGGCCTAGCAACTTGCCTTGAGAAACAATTTTTCCCACCCCTTCACTGAAAAAACAAACTGAGCTGGTCGAAAGTGACTGAATTCGGTTGTGAAAATGAACGCTTCTCAATTGACAATCAGAATTCCACAGTCATTGTCAAGAGCTAGAATTCTAGAGTTCACTGAAGAAAACGTGAAATCCTTCTTCACAATTCTTAAAGCAGAACTTGAGAAAATTAAGTTCCACCCTACCAGAACTTTTAATGTTTACGAAACGGGCATTACATCTGTCCAAAGTAAAAATGTACAGGTGATTTGCTCGAAAGGAAAATCAGCTGTGTACAAAATGTAATCGGCAGAGAGGGGGAAGCTGTGGTTAGGAGTGGCTCATGTGTACCTCCTGCTTTTAGTGAAACCACAAATATTGTGATTCAGCCAATGGAGAGCGCAGAAAATATATATTTTCCTCCTGTTTGAATGATTAAGTGGCCAAAATAGGTTTAAATTATTGGTATTACTTTTGTTTAACTTTTTCCTAAATAGATTTTTTTTTCTTTGTTTTGTTTTGTTTTTTGAGTTTTTCTTCTTCTCTTTTTTCCTCTCCCCTCCCCCCTCATTCAACTCCAGCGTTCAATCATGATTAGAAGGACTTTGCTAGTAAGGCCTTTTAAGAGATGCTCCTAATTTCGCCTGGTAGGCGGTAATAGCAAAAGAGGTAGATGATATTAGGAACTGCTCAGGGATTCACAGGAAATTTAATTTTTTCTAATTTAGCTACATAATTTAAACTGGCACTGGTTTTTCGAGCTGGTTGATCTCATGATACTAAAGAAAATAGTTTTTAGGTATGTTCCTTGAGTTTCCAGCCTAATCAGGCTAAAATTGGATGAAATGTCGAAAAAAAGTTAGGGTATATATATATATATATATATATATATATATATATATATATATATATATATATATATATATATATATATATATTTATTTATATATATATATATATATATATATATATATATATATATATATATATATATATATATATATGTATCTGTATCTATGCACACAATGTGCGCCCATAAAGTAACCGGACAATTTTTTTATAAAAAAGAAAAATATTACTCACCTTCAAATAAATTTATCTCCTTCAAAATGATGACTTAAGGAGTCTATACAATTTTTACAGCGTTTCTTCAAGTCATCGAAATACTGTTTATAGGCGTCGGAAGTAACCGTTCGAAAAATACGCGTAACATTTGATTTAATATCCGAGACGATTTCAAATCTCTGTCCTATCATGGCCATCTTAGCTGCAGAAAAAAGGAAAAATTAGGTGGCTTTAAGTCGGTAGAATATGGTGGGTGATTCATCACTGTAACTGAATGCTTATCAAGGTATTGTTGTACAGAAATTGTTGTAGGAGGCCAAGCATTATCGTGTAAAACAAATCATTGCCTAGAATCAAACAGTTCCTTCCTAACTCGCCTTATCCTGTTTCTTAATCGAAAAAGAATCTCCTAGTAAAAATACTGATTAATTGTTTGATTTTCAGGAAATAATTCGTTATGAATAAGTTCTTTGTAATAAAAAAAATGCAAAATCCATGAAAGGATAAGGAATCCATGAAAGGATCTCATATATATATATATATATATATATATATATATATATATATATATATATATTTATTTATTTAAAACAACAAACTAGAAGTGGGTCCTCAGCAGCATCCTACAATAGGGATAGACTGACGGCACATATTATAAAAGATGGAAATGCTATTGAGGGAAAAACACATTATGTATATAAATAAATGCAATAGCTTTTTTATGTTTAAATAAATTCAAAATTTTGTATACACGACTTAAAATATAATATTTTATTAATTTAACCGAGTATAGTATACATTGCAAAATCAATAATCAATATTTCACACTTCATTTTTTAAAAAATTAGCTCCATAATATGGAAAATACTTTTTATGAATAGTTTATATATCTAACATAAAACAAATTCAATGCATTTTTTTTACTTGGGCGAAGAGTAAAAAGAAGATCAAACTCAATAAATTTTCCACATTTACATTTAATACACTTTCTGCTAGATCCAAGTGTTTTCTTTCAAATAAAAAACTTTATTTTTTGAAGAAATGCTTCAGATTTGGTAATAATGATACAAAAAAACACAAATGGGGGTTTTCCTCATCATGATTCTCTATATTGAGCTGATATTTTTTAAACTCTGAGTACTAAAATATTGTCGACATGTCTTCAAAATTATATTTTTTAGTCGGAATTTCATGCTCCTCAAACGGCCTTTTTTTCATGTTGAAACCTACCGTTTCTTCTGAGGTATATTCATATCGGAAAATAAAACTGGAATCCAAAAGGTTTTCACCAGCCTAGCTGGAATTATGTTGATTATTCTTGATATATCGGATGGAAATCAGTTGATCATCCGTAATGGGCTTGTATTCGGTTATCCTTAATGGGCTTGTGTAAATGGGCTTGTATTCGGTTGACTATCCTCAATAAATGGGCTCGCATTTAGTTGATTATCCTCAATTAATGACACCTGTTCATCGTGGTTGCTTGTTTGTCTAAGATAAAATTTGAAAAAATTTATATGTTTTCATATTAATTGACGACTCTACACAGCATCAAGTCTAGAATTCGTTCATAAATGCATTATGATAAACTTTATAAATAAATTTATAAGTTAACTAAAATTTTTCTTTTTATCTGTCTCTAATACAGAGTAAGTTCTCATTTTTCTCTGATACAGATTAAGTGTTTATATATAGGTGGAGGAAGTTAGCTTTCAAATCATGAATGCTAAAAGTATAAATTATATACTGGTTTAATAAGTACCGCTTAGAATGATTAAACATGTCTTTACTGATGAATATTTAGTAACAAAATACGATTAAAAGTTTATAGGTATGTATCACCTTGGTTGTACTCTAGTATTTTTGAAAGACAAAGTAAAAGTCTTATTGAATTTCAAAAAGTAAAATATAATTATCAAAATTTTTAATTTAACAGGTAAACAAACAAAAAGTTTTACAATGAAACACGTGGAAGCAACTTTCTTCTTTGACTTTATTGCTGTTAAAATTTATTATTTTTAAAACAGAATTTTTTTCAACAAAACATTGTACTATACTAAATTAATACTAAGTTGTACTATCTAAATCATATAATAGAGGATTTAGAATACATTCACATAGTTTATTATTGTATTCAGTACCTTCTGATTAATGATATGATATGGGCGTTTACCTTTATAAAAGAAGAGACATTATAACATATTTATATATTTCAAAAAACATTATATCATTTTCTAACAGTTTATACAGACTCTACTTAAATACACTTTACAAAAACTAATTGTTCAATTAAAAATCTTAAAATTGTTACTTACACGAGTAATTAAGCTGAGAAAAAATTTCATGTCAGGCTTTCTCTATACAATACCTAATGCAATATTTTGCAGTAAGAAATTGTAGACAGCTGGATATCCATCAATTATTGCGAGAAAAAAGCATTTTAAATTCGAAACTTTCGGGAACTATATCCGTAATGATACGATTTAACGAAATACTCGACAAATATACTGCACGTACTATATCTGGGACATCGATGAGACGGTGACCAAACGCTGCTATTGTGTGGCATGTATGATTGGTGCAAGTACTCGGCGCACATATAACTTCATTTTCAATGCCGTTTATGTCTCACACGCGCGTTTAAGCCACGCGCTGTCTTGGAGTGCGGCTGAACAAACACTTCTAAATAATCTTAAAAGGCGTATCAGATTGGGGCAATCAGGGTCTTCAGGAAGAGTAATGGGAACAGCAGAATGCTGAGAAATATTCTTATCGCTTTTATGCCTTTTATTGCTTATTATGAACACATGTTTCCAACATGTGTTTCGAACATTCGAACATCGCAAGTTTTGAACACATTTCATTCTTTTCAAACATGTTTCTGAGGAACACTTCATATTGATCTTCCTTGTTCATAATCAATGATTTTCCCAAGCACTCGACAAGGGGATATTTTGATCAACGGTACAAAGGGACAAGGGGTGATCCGTCAGCTGTTGCTCTGATAATAAAACTTTTGACTAATTACTGATAACAAGTTACTATAAATTTCCTGCAGCCATTCACTATTCACCTAGTTCCTAGGAACTCTTTTTAAAAGTATCCAGTTTTTCTACGAGCTGCTCATATTTCTTCAGATTTGCATCCACCAGGGCAAAATGTAAGTAAAAATCGAAAAAATTAATTTTTTTAGTTTCAATGATATATATAAGCATTATTTAATTTTTCTTCAATGTTTGTTTAAAGTTTTCACTACAGAATTTTTTCATGATGCAGTTAAAGTTTTGAAATCCATGACTTTGATATTTAAAACTCTCTATTATTTTGTAATACGGTATAGTGTGTAATAAATTTAAAAATAATTGGACACTGAAAATCATATAAACTCAGCGACATAGTTTAAAGAGTTTTGAAAATAAAATTTGGTTAATCTGATAAACATTGGTACTTAAAGACTATGTGTTATAAATAGATACTTACTCTTAAGAAAAGTATATTTATGTATCTTTCGCTGGGTCTAAATTTTATTGAAAACGAGAGAAAAAGAAAATTAATTCTGATACAAATTTCATGTAATAAATAAAATTTCAGGATGGCAGTTGTATCACTCCAGAGATATAAAATGATTATTCGTAAAGCTAAATATTCTCCCCACAAATTATTCGGTCTGTATAATCTCAAACTTTCTTAAATTAACAACATACAATTTCACTTATTGTTTACACACATATATATATATATATATATATATATATATATATATATATATATATATATATATATATATATATATATATATATATATATATATATATATATATATGCGTGTAATGAATCGAACAGATTACAGAATCTTTCAAGCATGAGAAATTTATTGCAGAGAAAGAATTGCTGAGCAAAGTTTCTCTGCAAGCTGCACAGAAGTGCATGAGATGTGCAGGAAGATCTCCTTATTCAAGCATAGTAAAGGGTCGGATGATTTCGTGACTTCCCAGGGATTGCTAACGCTGTGAAAATTAGCATTGGGTTCGTGAAAACAGAATTCAGTAATGCCATTCTAAGCATGTAGTAATTCTATGAATGTAGCCATACTAAGCATGTAGCAATGCATTACTATTCAGTAATGCATTCTAACAATGACATTCTAAGCAATTGTAGTGATCCGAAGCAGTGAGACTGATGCAGAAACTTTTAACGCTTCGAACATACGAACGTCTTCGAGCTTTAACATCGAAAGGAGAGGAATGCTATGAACAACGACAGCACTGATAACAAACTAATGCTACAGATGGAGTACAAAATAATACGAACACCTGTGAAAAAGTATGACGTATTTCACACCTGCAGTACAGCCGCGCCACCTGCAACAGAAGTCTGCAACCTAGTGAGCGTGAAGAGGAAGGTATAAGTCTCTCAACAGCAGTCACCTGCGTCGCAAGCTTCAATCTAACTGTCTGTTATAAGTTGAAATGTCAGACCTGTCAGAGTTCCAAAGAGGAATGATAGTTGGAGCGCGTTTAAGTGGAGCATCGTTTACCGAAATAGCAAATCTTTTGGGGTTTGCAAGGAGTACGGTATCAGCCGTTATGACAGCGTACACGAAAGAAGGTAAGACGAAGTCTTCAAAGCACAGCAGTGGCCGAAAGTCCAAGATTGCTGATAGGGATAGACGGGTCTTGAAACGCATAGTAACCCGAAAGCACAAGCAATCGTTTTCCGAGATAACATCCGAAATGAACAGTCATCTCCAGGACCCCGTTTCAACAAAAACTGTCAAAAGGGAACTTCATGCTGCGCACATTTACGGCAGAGTGGCAATTCGTAAACCCTTGGTGACAGAAACTAATGCTTTCAAGTGACGCCAATCGTGCAGAGATCACAAAGGCTGGTCCCCACAGCAGTGGCAACAGGTAATATGGTCAGATGAATCGTCATTCACCCTATTTCAGACGACCGGACGCGTTTATGTCTGGAGAACACCCAAAGAAGCGTTTCACCCTTAATGCCTCTTGCCGACTGTGAAGAATGGGGGTGGCTCCATTACGGTATGAGGTGCGATATCTTGGCTCGGTCTTGGGCCACTTGTTATTCTGCATTGGAGAATCAAATCCAATCACTATATAAGCGTTCTAAGGGATCATGTCCATCTTTTTGTCCAGACTGTATTCCCTGGAGAGCGACCGCTTTTTGAAGACGACAACGCCCCTATCCACACTGCTAGGTGTGTTCAAGAATGGTTCGAAGAGCATGACGATGCAGTTGAACATCTCGCCTGGTCCCCTCAGTCTCCGGACTTGAATATTATTGAACATTTATGGCAATATTTGGAGTCTAAACTTCGTTCCCGATTCCCACCTCCATTTGGACTTTCGGAATTAGAGACCGCTCTGCAGGGGGAATGGCTTAATATTCCTTTAAATAGTGTCCATGACCTTTATGCATCTATCCCACGTCGCATTAAAGCTGTCCTTCATTCAAAGGGTGGTCCAAACCCCTATTAATAAAGATTTTCCATTATTTCACAGGTGTTCGTATTATTTTGTCCACCATCTGTATTTGCTACCGCAAAAGAATTTTTGCGAATAATTTAGAGCAGCATAACATGAGGCTAATCATACAAGTAATAACAGAAACTGAATCCCAAGCGAAGCCGGGTAATACATCTAGTTTTTATATATATATATATATATATATATATATATATATATATATATATATATATATATATATATATATATATATATATATATATATATATATATATATATATATATATATATATATATATATATATATACACACACACAGAGGCTGTTCGCATATTTTTAGACGATTTTGGTAAGCGGCAATAAAATATCGTTTCCTGTAAAATAGATAATTGCAATTGTACTATGTTTTTAAAAGTCAAAATTATCGTCTGCGGCTTGAAAGTTTTGTTTTTATTCAAAATGGCGTTCTTAACAAAGCAGTGGTTCGAAGGCTACATTTATGCTCTTTCCGAAGAGAAATATGCATACTCCGATATCCAAAAACGATGTGAGAGTCATGGTTTTGTGGTATCTAAAGCGTCGATAGGTAATATCGTCAACAAGAAAGAAAAAAAAAACATCAAATTGGAGCCTCAAGTGGGACAAAAATTCCAAACAAGTATCCAAGGAAAAACGGACATCTTCGACTATTGCAAAGGTACGTTGTTTAATGTTAAAAGAAAATCCCCCTAGTCAAAGGACAGTTGCAAAATCATTAAGATGCTCGGTGTCCACTGTAAACAAAATGATAAACGTTGATTTAAATCTTAAGAAAGCGAAAAAACGCAATGTGCATCGTCTTCTTCCAAATCATATCGCTGAACGCAGGACACGCTGCAGAATTCTATATGAGAAACACTTATCCAAAGAAAAATGGAAAACAATTGTCACAATAGATGAATCATGGGTGTATTTAAATGATTACAACAAAAAAGAGCCATTTATTATCATAAAAGGGGAGAAAAAAATTTAAGTACATGGTTCAAAGAATCGAAAGAAAGTTATTCTAAGGGATTCATGATTGTTGCTGGTTTTTCTTAGAATGGCAAATAAAAAATAAAGAGAGTGGAAAACACTGTCAAGATTAACTCTAAGTACTATCAGGAACATATTTTATCGCCAGTGTTTCTGAATGAAATACCATCGCTTTATCCACAGTGCCATTAATCTGTGAGACTCCATCAGGACAAAGCTAGCAGTCACACATCAAAATCCACTGTAAATTTCCTAAAAGAAAGAATTTTATGTAATTTAGTTTTGTGAATACCATATACATCGTCTAAATAATATGTGAACAGCCTCTGTGTATATATATATATATATATATATATATATATATATATATATATATATATATATATATATATATATATATTTATATATATATATATATATATATATATATATATATATATATATATATATATATATATATATATATATATATAAATTTATATATATATATATATATATATATATATATTTACAATCTTAATGTGTTGTAAGTTGTACTTTTAGCAATATCCTGACTTCTGTCAATATTTTATTCTTTTTGTAGGATGAACAGCTGGTTCCTAATAGTAATCATTACACTATGCTATGCAGATTGCAAAGCGACATCTACCTGCGAAAAGAAAATTGCCATATCCTATTTAGATACAGCAGTTTCCATGATTGCAAGAGTAAATTCTAGTTTTCCGGCAGGTAAGTTGGGAATGTTTCACGCTCAGAAACTCAAATAAAAGCTAATTTGTAAATGTTGTAATTCTTGAAGAAACATTTATAATTTAACACTATCTAATGGAGCTGTAATGACATGTACAATTACATAAAGAAAATAGAAAATATTAGCGCCCACCTTGTTTCTTTAAACGTTTTTTCGCGATAATAAAGCCATACCCAATAAGAAAGCATCTTTAATAATAGCGCAGTGTATGTGCCAGTTAAAAAAATCTACATAATTACGGTACACAAATTTTACCTAAAACACATAGACAGAAAAAATTTCTGTAAGACGCTGAATACCGGAAATGGCAAAAAATTCCAATTTTGAAAACCAGCGATATTAATGTTGTTGAATATCCGGAAACTGGTGTTCTAGAATATATTTATAGCAGCTTAAGATTAGTAAATTATTAAATACAAGTACTAAAAACCACCTACGTTCATGGTTTGAAACTTCCAAAGCGTGCGATAGGGTGCGAATCCCGATTAGGTAGTAATACTTTATTACTGTCCTTGCAGGTTACTCTCTTCGATAGCTCACGTAAAATACTAAAGTTCATCGATTCAATAACTGAAACTAATTCCACAGTGAGCAACATTTATTATCAACTAATGGTGTGAACGACACTCTGGCGTTCCCACTATATAGATTCACATCTCTTTGTTGCAAAATATCACTTTTCTAATTCATCAACACGATGCGTGATGGTTGCGTCATCTAGCATAACTCATCGGATATAGATTAAAAAAAGTGTTTCTGTCTCCTTCTTTTCTGTTTCCAGTACCAGCTACTTAGTACTAATGGTATTCATTTGGTTTTGCTATGCAGGCTCCACAGAAACACTTACCTGTCAGGAGAAAATGGCCGTACATGATTTAAACATAGCAGTTGGAATGATTAGAGAAGCAATGTCTACTGTTAATGGAAGTAAGTTGAAAATATGTCATTCTGATACTCTCATAAAGCTCACATGAAATTGTCTTAATGTTAGAAAAAAACTGGACAGTTTAATACGACCTAAGGAAGCTGTACTCACGTGTACTATTACATGTAGAAAATTGATAAAGACTAGTTCCCAGCTCGATACTGGAAACTTCAGGTTATGACACAATAATAAAATTGTAATAATGATGAAAGAAACTTAAAAATCAAGTTATGTTGCCAAAGTAAACTACATTATTACAGTACAAAATTGTTCACTACAAATTTCACGCAAAGAAAAAATCCATAACATGCTCAAGACCCAAAATTCTAAATTTGATATTCAATGATAGGAATTTTAATTAAATTCCGAAAGAAAATTTACGAGATTATAATTAAATCTGCTCTTGCTTCGGAAATGATGAAACACATGTATAAGAAACCACCTAGTTTGTTTAAGGGTAAGCATTATGAACTTCCAAGGAATGGGATCGCTTGCGGAGTTCGACTAAGGAAATACACGTATTTCTGTGTCCCTCCATTGGAAGTAAAGCTTATGAATTATATATCACTGCGAGATAAAAAAAAATTCAGGAAATTCGCGATTTGTATAGGACTACGGTAAAAAATTATGTTTTGTCGTTTCTGTAGTGTTGTTATTTCGTCGACTGTTTGATGGATATTTTACTTAACTATTCATACTAAACAATATAACTCGAGAAGCCGTGAACTAATTTTATTTTTTTTCAAATGGACTTAAACAGCAGAGTTTGGTACACGATACATTCTGCGGTTAATCTACACTAAATTTAATTACTATTGAATATGCGGGGAAACGCATAATTTTAGGCTTTTGCAAAATGAAAATTGCAATTGAACATTCTTATTAGAGCTTATTGTTCAACAGAATTATCTCTCTCATGCAGGAAGCAATAGAATAGGCATGAAAAAGAAAAATTGCATTTTACATATAATTTTTTTACACTTAAACTTCTCATTTTCAGTTATCAGTTGTAGAGAAAATGTCACTGGGGAAAAAATTATCACTCGTCGAGCCCAAGACTGTAGTGAATTGCTCCAAATGGGCTACACTACAAGTGGTGTTTACACGATATGGCCTGCTTATAGAGTATCTGAGGACAAGTCCCTCAAAGTATATTGCGATATGCAAACGAATGGAGGAGGATGGACAGTAAGTATTGCATTTCTTTTTTAAGGATAAAAGATTATTTATTTATTTCTCTATTATTTCAGTACGTGTAGTAAAATTTTAACCTGAATAGGTACAAGGCAACAGACTACAGATTTGTGATCTCCATTACACATAGCTCATACACATTTTTTTTAGTCGTAACGGGATGTCCTCAGCATATACCTTTGTAAACCATTCTCTTTTCTTGAAACACAAGCAGTTAGATAAAAAAAAAGATTTGCCAAATTCACTCGTGAGTGTACTCTCAGTAGAAAATACGAGTATATCCACCTCCAATGTACCTTGCAAGATTGGTCATAACCATTCATTTTGTTATGCATTTTCATGTATTTACCACAATTACTTTCGACTTCAAGCATTATAAATTTGGTACCGTAACTGGTGATATACAATAGTTATTTCAGCTTTGGGGTTAATAGAGCAACTCTTAAGTTAAATAAATGGAATTCCTGTTCACGAATCCCGCAGGGCATAACTTTAAAAAAACTGGAAATACTGACACGATGAATCATTCCGTAAATACGAATCGGTGCAAAAGTTTTATACCAAATTCAAATTATTTATTGTAAAATATTAGTGCTTCGATGAATTCCAATTGAAAGGTAAACATTTTGAATTCCAAAAAACCTATAGCAGCTAGAGCAGTTTGAGTAATAGGATAAGAAGTCTTAGCTCTTAAAGAATATGCGTGCAATAGACCATTTACGTTATAATTTGATTTTTTCAACGAGTTTTATTTAGACAGGCGTTTTTGCGTTTCAAATCAAACTTTGAAGGAATTTCCCTTTTTCTGTTTTTAACATCTAATCGAAATATCTTACTTTATTATTTACCACTATTTTCAGCAAACTTACAGAAAAATATTTTTTAGCATATCGAAAACTTTTAACATTATTAGTCCTACAATGACCGACTTTGGTTCATTACAGCTTTATAGGATACAAAGTGCGCAATCTATTTGAAATTTTAGAAAAAAGGATGTTTTTTAAATTGTTTTGTTAGTTATTCTAACTTTATTGTTTTGCGCTTAAAATATATTATTCGCTATTTGTTGCTTCAACACATTTTTAGGAATAACTTCTCTGTGACTATCAGAAAACACTTTTGATGACAATAAATATCGCGGATTCACCGTCAGTTTTCTTCAACATTATTCGTTAGTTAATTCTCGATCCAGATACAAAAGGACACGTTATCAAATTGCAAAAGAAAATTCAAATATCGCTGAAAAAGGTGCCAATATTAGATAAAGAATTGGTAAGAATGAAAATTTATATTAATCATTTTTGAAGGGAAATCTATAAAAAAAATCTATCACTAAAATAAGCTGAAACAATATAACACACCACCAAATTTTAAGAAAGTTTATTTTACATTCATGTCCATAAATTAATGATAATTCAGAATCACACGGAAATCGAGCTCTAAAGTAAAAATTTCCCCTGTAGAATTATCACACACATCTTCAAGAGTAATATGCAAATTACAGGAAGCCACCAGATGACGCCGATAGTACGTCACAATGACGAGAGTGTAAGAGAGGGGTATATAAGGAACGGTGGTAAAATTGTTCACAGGCGTTCTGTAAGCCGCTCAGTGCCATAACCGAATAGTTATAACACAGAGGATGCATGTGGATGATTTTTTACGTGGTAGAATTATCGACCGCCTCGAATGTGGGCGTACTCAGATAGAAGTATCCGAGGAACTTGGAATTGCCCAAAGTGTCATCTCTAGGCTTTGGCAACGATTCCATGTTGATGGAAATATCAGTAGAGGTTACAGTACAGGTCGCCCCCGAGTTACAACGCCGAATGAAGACCGGTATTTGGAAGTAACTGCCAAAAGAAGCAGACTGAGCACAGCATTCTACCTGCCTCGTCAGCTATCTGCAGCCACGGGTACCACAGTTTCAAGGCAAACCGTGTACAGACGTTTGGGAAATATTAGTCTATCGGCAGTGATTAGACTGGAGTAGAGAACATGCAATGTGGACATCGTCACAGTGGGTTTGTGTAAAATTTTCCGACGAGTCTAGGTTGAGCTTGCATTCGGATTCACGTCGGACTTTCGTATGGAGAACGCGAGGTACTCGTTACCACCAAGACAATATCATTAAACGACACGGTTACAGTGGTGCAGGATTATACGGTTGGGTAGGAATTATACTGGGCTCCAGAATAGATCTGCATGTTAACCTTTTACATGCCAATGTTCCTTTTTTGGAACATCATGTTTAATATTTTTTTAAATTAACAGTCATATCTGTCAGTTTGAAAAAATTACCGTTTATTATAGAAGTTATATTTTATTTTTTGACATAAAATTTATTTTTCAAATTTGAATGTTTAAGCGTAGGAAAATTTCTAAAAATCGGCTTTTTTTGCAATTTTTACAGTACGTAAGAAAAAATTTTTTATAAAATTCCTAAAAATACAAATTCACCCAAACATTTCCTCATAGTACTTGCAAAGGACAAGTTTAATGAGTTAATATAAGAAATTCAAGTAATAGCAAGAAATATTTCCTCAGAATTGCGTAAAAATGCAATGTTCCAAAAAAGGAACATTGGCATGTAACGATATACAAAATCAGTGATATCACACGTATATTTTGCTTTATTAGATTTAAATACATTCAGTGCTCATATCTCGTAAACATGCCCTTTTTGAAAGTCAATTTTTATTTATTTTTGAAGAAAGGAGGGGGGGAGGGCTGGAGGAGAGGGTGGTCTCATCTCTCTCACAAAGGGCGGGTGGTAATTAGTTTCAGCTATATTTCAATGTTTTGAGCTCCGATAGCTGCTTTTTACTTTTGTTAAAAATGACCACGTGTGCTTCACAAGGATTTGTCTGTTTACGAGATTCTAGAACGGGACAATGACTTCTTAAAACAGGAAAAGAAATGTCGAAATTTCAACGTGAAGAGTTTGATTTCCGATGCGATGGAGAAGTTTATATGTGCCGTTGGAACGTTAGTTCTGTTGTAACTATTGCATCAAATTTTATCACTCACGAACCATTAGGAAGAGCAAAAAGATATGTTCTGGGTAAAAAAAATAAAGGTCATGTTCCCTAATCGTACATTATAAAATTATATAATGAAGGAATGGGTGGAGTAGACCTGTCGGACCGACTTCTTGGAAGTTACCGACCAAAATTACGCAGCAAAAAATGGTACTGGAACTCATTTATGAACGCACTGAATATGGTTGTGGCTGCTGGGTGGATCTTACACACTGATTTACACAAAAACACCACATTAGAAATGACTCATCTGAATTTTAAAAGAGAAATTACTTTGAATTTGCTTCATGCGAAACCTAAAATTCACATTATACATGGACCCGTGCCCATCAGTCGACGTCTGCAAGAAAATCAGATGCGCATTCTGTATATAGTTACATCATCATAAGGGCGTTGTGTAGTGTGCCAAAAAAAAACACTACAAACATGTGTTTTGAATGCAGGAAAAGGCTCCATGTACAATGACTTCCCATAATATCATGGACAATTAGAAACTGCTAAAAGATATTATAAATAATTACTGTTTTAGAATGTTTTATAAATTTTGTGCTACTGGTTTAAATCCCACGCACCTTCTAAAGGATAAAATATTTTATTTTTTATAGGAAAGGTATTTTGCAATTTTAAAATCACATTTATTCATACTATGTGTATTATTAGTCAAGTTTGTGTTAGTGTAAAATTGTTTTTATTGTTTCTTTATACATTTTGCATTCCATTTCTTATAAAATATTACGCTAATTAAAACTTACGTAATTTTTTTTTAATGAGTTTTACTTAAATTTTAGTAATTTCACATCAAATGGTTCAGTAAACCATTATTATAGCATACAATTTTAAAAGATTCATCATGCAACGCTTTGTTTTCATGAAGCGAAAAAAAAGAGAAAAGATAGCGTTACATGCCAATGTTCCAAAAATGGAACATCCGGGAAATCATAGACAAAAAATTTTTTACGGCAATTTTTTTGTTTTATAGTCTTTATGGGTGTATTCTAATGTGAATTTGATGAATTAGTTGTGTCTTTTATTCCTGGATCATAGTGCGGCATGTAAAGGGTTAAAATCGGAACCGTGAAAGGCCACATTTTTCAAGACATCATTCTGGAACAACATATACATTTGTTTCGGGGTGCCATGGGTTACATAAACTGATGTCTTCAATCTAAGGATATCACCCGTATGGAATGGCCAACATTCTCACCTGAATTGTATCCGATAGAGCATGTGTGAAACATGCTTGGCCGACGAGTTGCAGCCCGTCAGCAACCTCCTACATGTGTACCGGAACTTGGGAGAGCATTGCTTGCTGAGTGGAGTAATCTACCCCAAGATCATCTCAATAATTTGATACTCAGCATACCTAGTTGTTGTACGGTCTGTATTTCATCGCATTGGAGACATACAGTGTATTAACCTTCATGCCAGCCATGTAATATTAAGTTTTTGTAAAGGAGATATTTTTTACAATTGCTTCAGGGAGCAAAAATCGTAGTTTTTACGAATGGTATCATGCATAAACCATCTTTTTTGCTCTTTATCTTTTGTTTAATAAATGGGCTTTATGAATAAGCCACGTTTATTTTGTTTCTGAACCTTTATTTGCCGGAGTTGGCATTATCCTTATTTTATGAACATGACTGTATATTCTGCGATGTCACTTTTCTGTCTTTAACAAAAGATACTTATTACTTTAAAAATTTTCGAAAACCTAGAGCATTTAGGACAGTTTGGGTAATATATAATAAACATAGCTCTGACAAAATACCAATGTAATATACAACCCTCCTTTATGGTTTGATTTTCTAAACGAGTCCATTTCTAGTCTATTTTTTAGACAGACGATTTTGTTTTCCTAATCAATCGGTAATGGAAGCTACTTTTATATTTTTAAATTTCTTTTCGAAATATCATACTTTATTATTTAACACTATTTTAATCAAACGTATACGAAAAGAAAATTTAGCATATCGCATATTATTACCTTAAGTCCTCCAATGTCTGAGTTTGGTTCATCACACCTTTATAGGATAAAAAGTACTCAGTCTATATTTAATTTTCCCCCTAAAGGATGTCATAGTTTTAAATAATTTATTAGTTTTTCTAACCTAATTGATAACCATCATACATAAATTATTATTCCGTATTGAGAAATAACGTCTCTGTAAACATCAAAAAAAAACTTTTGATGGAAATAAATATCGTGAATTCACCGTCAATTTACTTCAACACATTTCATCAGTTCAATCTCTGTTCAGATGCAGAAGATTCCGTATTTTTTTCTTTTAAACAGCCGTTGAAAAATATTCCCTTTAATAGATTATGAATTGGTAAGAAAGAAGATTAAAATTAAATATTCGTGAAAAGAAATCTATAAAACACCTATCACTAACATAAGCTAAAATTCCTTTACCAAAAACCGAATTTTAAGAAAATTTATTTTATCTGCGAAGTCACTTTTCTGTGTTTATCAAAAGATGCTTTAAATTGCTTACTTTTGTTATATCTGTAAACTATTTTCATTTCTACAAGTTAATGTATAATGATATGAATATTGAAACGGTTCCATACATTTCTTCTTTTGTGGAAATAATATTATAAAGTAATATAAAAAATTAGAAAGGTGTGTTTCTGGTTCACTTTCTACAATTTTAACAATAAACTAAAATAAGTCAGATTTTCGTTGTTACGTAAAACAAGTTTTTATCGTTTATAACAAAAATCAATTTAACTTGGTCAGATGAACTTTATTATGCGTTGACTCACGAATTGTATTTTTAGTTAATACAGAGAAGGGGAAACTTTGGAAAACCTGTAGATTATTTTTACAAAGATTGGAAAAGTTATAAAGAAGGATTTGGAGACATAGAAAAGGGTTTTTGGTTAGGTATTGTATGTTTTATATTATTTTTCATGGAATCTAAACTTTTAAAATGAAGCAAAATTATAATTTTTTTTTCTTTCTTAGGTCCACATTTAGCCTACATTAAAGATTCCTATGCAATCTTTTCAGAAGATAATTCAATATTAATCATATCACAAAATTTAAATTTACGAAATTTCTATTTAACAAAATAGTTTTGAATTCTTTGTGATATATTTAAAACGAAGATTTATTAATGTTTTGTAATTCTAAGAAACGCATTTTTTTCTAAATTCACAAAATTTCTATTTATCAAAGTAGTTTTATATTCTTTCAGTTATAATTACATCCGAGAGCTATAGGCGTTTTGTAATTCTGAGGAGCAAAATTTTTCAAAGAAACAATTGTTATAATACTAAAAATAAATTGCTTAAATAATAGATGCTAATGAGAAGTTTTGCTTTTATAGTGATACTGATATCATATATCCCAAACAAATTTCAGCAAAATGATACTTTTTCATTGAAATAGAGATTTTGAAAATTCGATGGACTTTTTTGTCTTTCTATACAGTTACTTCTGAGGACTTCGCTAGGTTGTGAGCATGTGGATGTGTGCTTTGGAGAATTAAAAAATTCACAGAAATTCCGTATGACAAATATTACTGAACTAAAGAATACTTGTAAATAATATAGAATATATTTGAAATTTTGTCTCAATATAATGACGGATATAAAACACGTAAAAAATTATAACATTTGAAATCGTTTTCGTGTAATCAGAAATTCGTTTGAAAGGTGTTCCATTTTACATCTTGGAATTTATTTTTAAGTATTTCCCCTATTTTTTCTCTGGAATTTAATGGAAATCGTATTACAAAATATGCTTCAAATTCAGTCCGTCGTGTCTTTTATTAATGTTCTATTTTATACAGTCTCTTTCCATTAATTATTCATTATACGAGTATATATATATATATATATATATATATATATATATATATACATATTCTAACTTAAACATTTATATATATATATATATATATATATATGGGGAGGGTTGTATATACAGAGATAGAGACGCTGAGGAAAATATATACAATATATATATATATATATCGATAGGACGATAGGTAGAAAGAGTATTAGATTGATAAATGATTTCAAATCGCATTTGATTAAGTTTTTTGTGTAATATCTGTAAGTCAGTCAAATTTTTGCTTATGGTGGCGGAACTATTCAGTTGTGCGTAAAGAATGTATTTGAATAGCATTTTAAATTTTGATAGCAGAATTCTACATCTTTCAATATTCTAAGGTTACATTATTCAAATTAAATTACAATATGTTTATAGAACTTTCTCGCATTTTTTTTTTATGGTAAATGACAGGTTGATATATCGAGGCCTAACTATTCACCAATTCGAGATCTTATTTATTCTTCTGGTGCTGAAAATACATCAAATTGTTTTTAAACTTCCAACTTTCCATTATTTTCCTCCCTTCTTTAGGAAACGATAATATATATGCCTTGACCAAACAAAAGATTTATTCCGCGAGATTTGACTTGAAAGACGTGAAGAATAATACTAGATACGCCGAATACAGTACGTTCCGGATTGACGATGAAAATCAGAAGTACACGCTGCACGTCGCGTCGCCCTATACGGGAGACGCAGGTAAGAGTCTTTCTTTGCTCTAAGATTTCAGTGCTTTTTTACTAACTGGTGAAGAATTTTCCTTTCTGCAAAGGAAAGATGTACGATGTTATTAAAACAACTTCTAGCTGAATATTTTTTCTGGATATGAGTTTAATTTTTTCGGCACTAATTGTTATTTTCGATCAATCTATATACGTCTGTGAAATGTGGTTAATCTTTTGAAATGTATAAAAAAATCATGAATTTAATTGAAACATTTAAGTTTGAAAAAAAAAATAATAAATTGCATTTTACCTCTAAAGCAAAAGTTTCGCATAAAATAGTATGACATTTTGAACTAGTAATTTTTATTTAAATAGATTTAATATATTTAATATATAAAAGATTTAATATATAAAAGGTTATTTTATATCGTAGGCAAAATTATCTTGAATATGAACAGTCACATTTCTATGTTTAATATTCAAACTGATTGAAGTTCTATTATGAAAGAAATGTTTGATATTTTGAATTATTTATTTAAGCATATTATTTTTTTTCAAATTTTTTTTTAAAATTTTGAATAAATTGCATAACATTTTTATTCTGAAATTAGACTATTGTATTTTATTTTCTAGGTTCGTGGATAGTTTACTAAGTTTCCTTTCATTGTTTATTTTCATCCAGGGTATTTTTTTCCAAGCAGATTTTCTAGTCATTTGGATTTTACCATCATAAATTTTTTCCATATTATAAACTGGCAGCTTTTACTTATGGACCCGTTGTCGTCATTGATGGCAAAACCACGAAATATCAAGTAATATCAAGCATTTAGAGCAGAAAAGTTTACTTAACCTTGATATTCTGTTCGTATTACTTTACCAATGTAGTGATCTGTTCAGTACGACCCGATCTTCAATTTTAAGAAATATTGTTGTTATAAATTCATTTCTTGAGCCTATTCCCTAATAATCATGATCTTACTAAGATTTTGTAATTTTAAATTTAAATACACAGTATTTCTCCCATGGAAGTTTATTTCGCTACAGTATACATTTTATAACATGAAGGTCCAATAATAATTCTTATATGCATGGATCCGTCACGCATGGCAGTGACGGATCGATCAGTCACATCACGAAACATAGCACAGTACATGCAGTCTGTAACGCATCATCCAGTGTCTGCGCGTACCATTCGACGCCGTTTACAGCAGTGTGGTCTGTCCGCAAGACGTCCATTGCTTCGTCTACCCTTGACGCAGAACCACTTTCATCTCCGCCGCCAATGGTGCGATGACAGAAGGATGTGGACGGCAGAATGGTATGAAATTGTCTTTACTGACGAAGTCACGCTTCTGTCTGCAACACCACGATGGTCGCATTCGAGTCTGGAGACATCGTGAAGAGAGGATGCTGAACAGCTGCGTTATGCACCGCCACACTGGTCCTGCACCGGGTATTATGGTATGGGGCGGTATTGGATATCAGTCTCGCACACCTCTAGTTCGCATTGCCGGTACTTTAAACAGCCAGCGCTACATCTCTGAGGTGTTGGAGCCAGTTGTCCTTCCTTACCTTCAGGGCTTGCCCACAGCCATATATCATCAGGATAATGAGCGACCACACGTGGCACGCATTGTCCAACGGTTCTTCTTCAATCGCCAGATTGAATTGCTTCCCTGGCCGCCTCGTTTTCCGGATCTTTCGCCGATAGAAAACATGTGGTCCATGGTTGATCTACGATTGACCCAGATTCCATCCCCAGTTGCCACAGGAGATCAACTTTGGCTGCGTGTGGAAGCTGCTTGGTCTGTTGTACCCCAAGAACTCATCCAAAGTCTCTTTGAATCAATGCCGAGGCGTGTGGCAGCGGTGATCTCCAAAAAGTGGCGGCTACTCTGGCTACTGATTTTGGCAGGAACCACACTTGACAGAAGTCTCTAAATTTAATCATTTGATACTTGGTCAACATGTTATCTACAAAATAAATTTTGTTGTGATATCTCTTGTCTTTCTTGGTGTTGAAATTTGGGTGGCCAGCAGTGTATATAATTTCATACCTATTGGTTTTTAAAAACTTTAAAATTTAATATTCTTTCCCATTACAGGGGACTCTCTGTTTCCACGTCATGATAACCAGAAATTTTCAACGAAAGACCAAGACAATGATAAGAGTAAGAATAGCAGTTGTGCTCAGAAATATAAAGGAGCATGGTGGTATAATAGTTGCCAAGATTCCAACCTCAATGGACTGTACCACAGGGGAAAATATCGCAGGCAGGGCGAGGGAGTAAATTGGAAATCTTGGAAAGGCTACTATGAGTCTTTGGAATCAACTGAGATAAAGATCCGCCCTAAATATATCAAGTAGCATCATTTTTCAGTGAACACTCCTATGTCATCAGGAATATATGTACCGTGTACTTTTTGTGAATAAAATATCTGGAAAGAATTTTATATAATTTTAGAGCAATATTCTCACGCATTCTAATCCATGGAAATTTTCGTTTAATGCGATAAATAAAAATTTTTGCAACGTATGACTTTATTGAATCTCTGGATATTAAAAATTTAACCTTCGTTAAATAACATTTGTTCAGCAAAATGAAATTGAAAATTGTAGGGATTTTTGATTACGAAAGGCTGATTATTTTGAGAAAACTTCCCTCGTACAGACAAGTTTCCGGTATTACGTTGTAAATATTCAATCATTCAAATATATGACATGATAGCACATTCATTGAAATATCCATTAACATTATAGTACTTGTACATGGTAAGTGAGAACAGCTCAGAATTATTCGAGCCATATCACTCAATTCTCGTAATTTATTTGAGTCATAGTTCACGTTTTTGAAAGCCACGATCTTACAAATAAAACAATTTTTTGCATTATAAAGCTAGAATATACTTGATAGATATTTTTGAATAAGAAATGTAAAATGAAGTAGAATGAAACCTGGCTAAAGTTTGATTCCTTATCAATTCTGAAACAGATTAGCTAAATTGAAAAATTTGTATGTATATTTGATGAAATTATGACTGTATTTCAATGATTATTGGTAGTTCATGGCTTAAATTGGGAGAAAAATAAATTCTCGAACAGTCAATAAATTCGGGGTATTAATTTACTACAACAACGAAAACACTTACAAAGTCTTCTGAACACAATCATTTTCAAAATAATGTTCTTCCGCAACTGTACACTTCTGTAAGCGTTGATACAGCTTCTGGAAACAGTCCTTCAAACCGTTGCGTGGGAGCTGTCGTAAAGCGGTTACCGCTGTTGCCATCACTTCTTCGGCATTTGGAAACCGCTGCCCTTGATGCGATATTTCAGTTTCGGGAACAGGTAGAAATCGCAAGGAGCGAGGTCTGGGGAATACGGGGGTTGTGGCAGAACTGTGGCGCCGTGTTTAGCAAGGGTTTGATGCAGCATCAGGGATCAGTGCGCCGGGACATTATCATGCAACAACATCCACAAGTTGGATTTCCAAACGTGTGGACGTTTACCACGGATTGCCTCCCGGAGACGACGAAGAACCTGTACATACCATTTGTTGATGATGATACCTTGTGTTTGGCGCAGCTTGTCCTTTCTGGACCCTGCGCCAATAAACTTCAACAAACCAAACATCTACTGCTACTACCCGTTGGATGTTCGCCTCCGTTTGTGGGGTCACTGGTCACCCACTTCGCGGATCATCTGCAACAGCGTCTCTCCCATTTTTAAACAATCTGTTCCATTTGAAAACTTTCGATCTGTGCATAGATTCGTCTCGATACGCTTTTGCAGTAACCGTAACGTTTTTCCTAATTTGTAGCAGAATTTATTATTGGAAGGTTGCTCCAAGAAGGACATTTTGCTACATCGACATCATAGTCTGATAGTCTGCAGCCAAATGGTGAGCTGCGCGCCTTAGCAGTTGTGCAAAGCGTCATGTGACGTCTCATGCGTACGTAGATAACAAGACTTGCAAACCACAACATTATTTCGGTTCCCCCACACACCGGGCATGAGGGAGGAGGGTAGTCCCCGAACTTATTGACTATGCTGGTACATCTTAACATTTTCACAAGTAAAATGGAGCATTCCATAACTGAATACTGAATCCGGTCTTATAAAGATTATCAGCGGAAAACATTTATAAGTTTTTATAGTATTATATTTTATTTTTATTCTACTTTTTACCATTGCAAATCTTCCTGTTGGGGAAAATTTTCAATTAAACTAAAATGGATTACAATCAGGGAAAAATTTATATTATTATTCCCGGACGGCGCCGACGCCGCCGTGGATGGTCGTGAGGGCAGAACCGCTATTAGAAAGCGACGACCGCATGATTCGGAGTGGCTCCTCAGAACGGGGTCCCAGCCATAGATGCGGGGACCGCGCCACATTGGCGCTGCCGCAGAGTATTCGGTTCAGTCGTGGACCGATCTCTAGCAAAATTGCCCAAATTCACGTGGGGGCGATGAGCAACCCATTAACCGGCAGAACTATAAAGGGTGAAATTTTTTATACAAATAATATTGGCTATTCATTTGAACATATACAACATTAATTTATTGGTAAAATAACAAAACTGGTCTTAACTTTCGAAAAATCGAGTGTTGCGTTCGCTCAATGTCAGCGGAATAAGAGCGGAATTAAGAGTGACATTAATTGAGTTCAACTGAACTTCTGCAGGGTTTTCTTTGATTTGAGTACTGGGAATTTTTTTTAAACTTTGTTACATTTTAGAAACATAATGATCACTTTACAGGTAATTTATTTATTATAAAGATTTAACTTATTTTTCCTTTACAAAATTACTTATTATATCCAGAAAACAGTTTCTATCACGAAAAGATTCACTACAATCACGATGTAGAGTAACGTGACAAACTTTGCATGGATAAATTGTCTAGCTATGGCATTGATTACTACGCAGTCTTCTGCTGTCTTCGGACTTGACAATAAAATGTCCACGTTCTTTACGTAATGGCTTTTGCATGCTGAATGTCCTTATCAAGAGATCAGTAAATTAAAGAATAATATCCCGTCCGCAACAATATTGATATGAACCGTCTCATGTAGACTTCAGATGCTAAAAAATGGGGGTGATTCTTTTGTTGGGCACATGAATTTGTCTATTCGACGAGAAGGGAATAAACCTCTGAGCCAAAGAGAAGATCAAAAATCTCTGCACTAGTTTTATCTTGTATTATACTTTTCATAGTTCCGATTTGATCTTTTTCTTCATTTTTCGGCTGAGACATATTGAATGGTCCCTTCTTTATCCATTTCAAATCTTCAGTTTTTGTTTTTTTAATTTTTTTCGAAAAACTTGTACTGCTTTTAGGAGGCAAAAACTTCTTTTTTACTCACACTTCAATTTCGACAGCAGTATCGCATGGTAAATCATCATTGTCACTATTCAAAATTTTATCATTTCCTTCTTCTTCATCACTAGCCTCTGCTGTCTCTGGTAGAATAACAACAATATCAGTTTAATTATCGTCATCATTATCTGAATCTTCGTCGAAAATTCTTTGAAGAACTTCTTTAACGTTAAGTATCTAGTTTTAGGCATTTCTATAACCACAGAACGGGGGAAAGTTCTACGGAGTTGAGCGACACATGTGAATACCCTTTTCCCGCTGACGTTGCGCCAACGCAACACCTATTTTTTCTTCCTCCCCCACCCAAACAAAATCAACCGATTGATGGAATGTTCTGATAAACTTTGACCTTAGCTAAAAATAATTCACCCCTAAATCTCACGTTTGTCTCCCTATATTTCTTCTGTGAAAAAGACCAGGAGAAAGTTCTCGTTCAAAAATGTTTAACTATCTGTATAAGTTTTGAACTCGTTAATTAATTAAAAGAACAGTTGAAGGCAAATATTTTTCAATTCGATGATTAAGCCTACTCAAAAACTACTGTTAACATAAAATTCTTTTGATAGTTAAATTTTTATACGTATTTATTTTGACCGTTCCGTCAACGCAACACCAGCGGTTAATGGGTTAAATGAGTCCGGTAATAAAACATTTTAATACCTGCTCTTTTACCCGGAGCGGGGATTCCGAACAAGTGGCTCGTGGGCCGCATCCAGCCATCGCAGGAGAAATTACTTGTTCCATGTTCGACAGCACATAAGTATTAGAAAACACCTTTTCCAACTTGCAACATGTTCAGTCGAGGAATTTGTCCTACATATTACTGTCCTTGCTGCATCAACTGCATATCCGCAAGCATATCACTTAAGATTTTTCTTTTACTTTATATTCTTTTGATTATAAAGGAACCTATTTTATGTTTTTTTTGTGATATAAAAATATTTTATTCATCTAGACATTATTTCATTTGTTAAGAAAAGTGAATTTATTAAGTTTTTGAAATAAAATATTTATCTTCTAAAATTCAAATGTATTTAAAAATGTGTTTATAAAAATTCTTACACTGAATTTGCTAATTTTAAAAATATTTGATTTCACAAACACGCGTTTAGTAATGTTTGCATTTTTTCCAAAAGATATATATCAATTCTGATAATGCTAAAATTAATTTTTCCCTCAGAATACATTTTTTTTTTCAAATTTCAATCATACAGTATTTTCCTGTATTATAGTGCAGTTCTTTATGAGCGCCCTTTATTTATATATATTGTAAATAATTTCAATTGAAATGGTTAAATCTATTTTAAAGTTAAAATATTTTAAAGCCGTACGTTAATCTGATCTTTCATGATAGTAATTTCATCTTTTGAACAGCATGTATCAAAATTCCCTTCGATATTATATTTGGGCTGCCGTCATTTATATTTTTCTAAAGTTGCCCTCGGATTGGTTTCAATTGGCTACCTCTGACCTAACCAAAATAGAAAAAGGTATTTAAACCCCGATTCTGTAATTCTTTGTTAATTTACGCAACTGTGAAATGGTAAATATAAATTAAACATCATTAAAAGCAAGTTATGATGCCGTTAGAAAAATTAGAATTTTATTTTATAAAAATGTTTCCGAATAAGAGTACACACAGAAAATTTGAAGGAGCAGCTGAGTGCCGAATTGGAAAAATATTCTAATTTAAAAAGCATATGATACAAATTCTATGGTAGGGCGTGAAATAAACATAATAGATTATGGTAAAATTTCCCTCTTGATATTTAATAGTTAATTCCTCATACAAGTACCACCATCATTCTCCAATGGTTAGCATCCAGAGCTTCCGTGGAACGGGCTTGGGTTTGAATTCTGGTGATGGCATGGACTGATGTGTGATCTGTCCTTATGGGAAGTGATTCTGAGTTAATTTCATAATTCTCCATTAAATAAGACGGCTGAAAAATTCGTTGCCCAGGATACCGAATGTCCGCAACCTACCCTGATAGATTAAAATTTACAAACATTCTAGTTGGATATAGAAATATCAACTAAAAAATATATTTTCATACATTTTTATTCAATTTTTTGATAAATATTTCAAACGAGTATTGATGCGAAGCATTCTCTCGCATTGTATCGATTTACTTCAAATGAGACAAAATTAAAGTGGTGTGTGAATGATTAGAATTGTGTGTAATTTATGCTCGTCTAAATTATCATGAAAATGGGCGGTTTAAAGCATTATTTTGAGCTTTGTGGAAAATGGAAATTATTAGCTACTAAAAATTAAGTATATTCTGTTTTTTTACTTTAAGTCCGTTTTTAACAATATGTATTATTTCAATGAAATTGCGTATTTATTAAACAAATGAATTTCAAAGAAATCTAAAAGACAAAATATATTTTAACTTGTCTCACCAACAGGAATAAACTACAGAATCAATATCAGTATAATAACTCCAATCTTAAAAGAATCACCCCAAATGGATATAAATATATGTGGCGCGTACACGATATGATCTATCTTAATCTATACTAATCTTAATTAATGGGGCTTTGGGCAACCACGTGGTTAGACTGTCGGGATTCGAATCTCACGGTAAATGGACCGAATCTCGACAAGTGCCTTTTAGTGTCTTTGGGTCTACACCGGGCATGGACATCTTAAATATTTTGGCTGAAACATACATGTGTATGGATTGTAGGGTATAAAGGAGGTCACGAACCCCCATTACTTCACCATTTGAGGTCTCGATCACATTCAATGTGGAACCAGAGATCAATTTGTTTTTTCCCGTATATGATGTCACCAACATAGGAAACAAAAAATATCGTGGTATAGTGGTCGAAAGTCGTAACACGATGAGCCTGTCGCATTTGTAAAAATACCATAAATTATGAGAAAATTTTCTGTCGAAATCATCATTCTTTCTGTCAGTAATGTTCGAACTATTATTGACTATTCTCATTAGGTTTCGTTTAGTAATAGTTGTTAAAAATTTTTTATATTTACTATTCACCATTCCATCAGATTGCAGTGAGTGTCTGCAAATGGGATACAATAAAAGTGGAGATTGCACGATATGGCTTGGAAGTAGAATAATTGAGGACAAGTCACCATGTCTATTACGGTATGTGAAACGGATGGAGGAGAATGGAATGTAAATTCTTCATATATCGGAGGTTTTTTATATGTATAAAATCTCTGCAGATTTTTAAATATTCTAAATTTAGTATGTGGAAGGTAACATGCTGCCGGCATGGTACCTGCATTAATCATATTGCATGAAAAATCCATTTTGAATCGCATGATATTGTGAACTTTTGTGCTTGAAAATACTTCTATTTTTTTTAAACTGAATCAGTTGGAAAATGCATATTTAACGCTCTCATGGTTGGACACACGGTATAAAAAATATGCAACTCCAAAGTACCAACCATCATGATACTTAGCAAGTATTTTCTTACGACTTTTGTCTTGAATTTTTCATGCATTTTTTTAGGCAATTTCACATCTTCAAAAAGTCTATATCGCTAACTATACGGGAAACGCAGGTAAGAATCCTTTTATTTGCTCTAAAATTTCAGTGCTTTTTATTGAATTGTAAAAAAATTTTCTGTTCTGAAAAGGAAAGATGTACGATTTTATTAAAAAATTTCTGGCTGCATATATTTTTTGCATATAAGTTTAATTTTTTTGGCACTTGTTTTTTTTTTATCCAATTTGTATACGTCTGTAAAATATGGTTTAGCATTTGAAATATATAAAAAATCATGAATTGAAATGAAAGACGTAACTTTGAATAAATTAAACAGTTGAATATTACGTTCAAAGTAAAATTTCATATAAAATATTATGGCACTTTGAACTAGCAATTTTGATTTAAAATGACCTAATATTTTATAAAGGTTATTTAACATCGTAGGCAATTTTATCTTGGATATTAACAGTTATACCTCTATGTCTAATATTCCAATTCATTCAAGTTCTATTATGATTTACTGATTGATCTTTTGAATTATTTATTTACGTATATTCTTTTTTTTCAGTTGTTATTTTTAATTTCGAATAATACGCATTAAATTTTTATTCTTTATTTAGAATGTTTTATTTTATTTTCTAGGTTCGTGGATAGTTTACTATATTCCCTTTCAAGGATGTTTTTTTTTTCACACAAATTTTCTACTGATTTGGATTTTTCCATCATAAAGTTTTTCCATGTTATAAATTGGCAACTTTTACTTATGGATCCGTGGTTGTCATCATGACCTGAACATCAATTTTCTGAAATATTGTAGTTATAAATTCATTTCTTGAGCCTATTCCCTAATGATCATGATCCTTACTCCTTACTTAGATATTATAATTTTAAATTGCAATACCCAGTATATAAGACATAGAAATCTATTCCGGTACAGCATAAATTTTATAACATGAAGGTCCAATAATTATTCATATATATATATATATATATATATATATATATACATATATATATACCCAACAAACACAGAGGCATCGGGCCGGGGTCGGAAGGTTCCGGGCAGCCGATTTCTCCACTGCCGGGCCGGCGCATTAGGTCAGTACCGTTTCCGTCACGGTGATGTCCTCTCGCCAGCGAATACCCCGTCGAGTGCTGGTCCGCTTCCGGTAGGAATCGAGCCATCGTTCATCCCACTGCAAACCGTCAGGCAGCCGCGAGGAAGCCATCAATGCGGACAGAAAGCCGGCGCCTAACCGGAGGTTGACGGGCCGGTTCCGGGAGCAATAATTGGTGTCGACATACCGTCATCTACCCATCTCGTAAACAGCAATATGCCGTAGGTCCGGGCGTCATGCCAGAATTCTACCAGAATCGGACAGCCGGCATTTTTTCAAAGTTTTTCGTAGGACCCTTTCGTTTATTTTTATTATTTATTACATTGACGAATAACATCTGATATCAACTCTTTCACTTTTATTATAATTATTTTTTGCCGTCATATATCTAGTATTCTTTCCAGTTTTGTATTTTTAGGTATTACCAAATACTGATCTTTGTTATTACCTAAAAATTTGCATATGAATCACAAGTTTACTTGTTAGAACAAAACCTCCTTTTGTATTAAGATACATTTACACAAATTTGAAAGTTAAGATAACATTAATACCAACCATTAAAGCTAAATCTATCTTTCCATTAGATCTAAGGTTCCCGTTTTTTTTTTATTTATTTAGAATGAGATATAGTATGTAAAGCAGTAGTATGTATTTATTCTTTCCATTCATATTATTGCATTAAATCCAAAGAAATGCAACATAAATCCATGTTTTTAATAATTAACCCCAAAAATTTGTACTTCCCCAGTATAAAATTTATTAACATAATTTGATAAATTTATAAACATAAATTTGATACATTCATTTTTCAAAACTTGAGTAATGTTTAGTGTGATATGATGAAACCCATACTCAAACCTTTGTGAGCTTATGAAAAATTGCTCAGAAGAATTTATTTAAATAATTTATTGGTGTAGAGTTAATAAATGCTCTACAGATAAGAAAATTATTTTTTTCATAGTTTTGTGAATTAAAGTGTAATTCATTAAATCATTTAAAGTCATTTAAAAAAAAATATTTTCTTTTATATTATATAGGACATTCAATATCCAACACTTGATAGTACTATTTTTGAGAAATAGTACTTTGATAGTAATATTTCTCAAAACGAATACTATGATAGTAATACAATAATAAGCTTTTAATGTTGAGCATAATTTCAGCTCAACATTGAAAGCTGAATTAGAGACTTGTCAAGAATGACACCAAAATTTCTTCTTCACCATTAAGAATAATGCTGTTGAAAGTAGAGAAACACAAGAATAAAGATTGAATGCTAAGTAAAACATTAGCATACAAAATCTAAAATTTCTAAATCTGATTACAACATGCCATAGAGAGCATTAATACAGATGCTGGGTCAGATTTAGAAATTTAAGATTTTATATGCTAATGTTTTATTTAGTATTCAATCTTCATTCTTGTGATCTTTACCTTCAATGTGATAATATTCTCGATAGTTAAGAGAAATTTTTGTTGTCATTTTAGACAAGTCTCAAGTCAGCTTTCAATGCTGTTTATTATTGTACTCTATCAAGGCATTCTACTCTATTTTATTTATATCTGTAATAACTAATCATTTAATCGACAGGATTAAATTTCATACTGTACTAGGGAGAAAATTAGTGAAAAGGGCAAATAATCTTTAACAACTATTCTATTACTATATTAATGAATAAAGTAAACATTTATTACATGATGTAGCTTTCACAGTAATGTTTACAAAAAATGTGGTAGAAAGTCATCTGTGATGCTAAAGATAATTTTAGGTCTTAGACTTAAAGATACTAAAGAATAAAATTAAGTTTTAGCAGTAAATTTACTTGAAGTAACATTACATTAACATTAATTGGACATTCAATATCCAACACTTGATAGTACTATTTTTGAGAAATAGTACTTTGATAGTAATATTTCTCAAAACGAGTACTATGATAGTAATACAATAATAAGCTTTTAATGTTGAGCATAATTTCAGCTCAACATTGAAAGCTGAATTAGAGACTTGTCTAGAATGACACCAAAATTTCTTCTTCACTATTAAGAATAATGCTGTTGAAAGTAGAGAAACACAAGAATAAAGATTGAATGCTAAGTAAAACATTAGCATACAAAATCTAAAATTTCTAAATCTGATTACAACATGCCATAGAGAGCATTAATACAGATGCTGGGTCAGATTTAGAAATTTAAGATTTTATATGCTAATGTTTTATTTAGTATTCAATCTTCATTCTTGTGATCTTTACCTTCAATGTGATAATATTCTCGATAGTTAAGAGAAATTTTTGTTGTCATTTTAGACAAGTCTCAAGTCAGCTTTCAATGCTGTTTATTATTGTACTCTATCAAGGCATTCTACTCTATTTTATTTATATCTGTAATAACTAATCATTTAATCGACAGGATTAAATTTCATACTGTACTAGGGAGAAAATTAGTGAAAAGGGCAAATAATCTTTAACAAATATTCTATTACTATATTAATGAATAAAGTAAACATTTATTACATGATGTAGCTTTCACAGTAATTTTTACAAAAAATGTGGTAGAAAGTCATCTGTGATGCTAAAGATAATTTTAGGTCTTAGACTTAAAGATACTAAAGAATAAAATTAAGTTTTAGCAGTAAATTTACTTGAAGTAACATTACATTAACATTAATTGGACATTCAATATCCAACACTTGATAGTACTATTTTTGAGAAATAGTACTTTGATAGTAATATTTCTCAAAACGAGTACTATGATAGTAATACAATAATAAGCTTTTAATGTTGAGCATAATTTCAGCTCAACATTGAAAGCTGAATTAGAGACTTGTCTAGAATGACACCAAAATTTCTTCTTCACTATTAAGAATAATGCTGTTGAAAGTAGAGAAACACAAGAATAAAGATTGAATGCTAAGTAAAACATTAGCATACAAAATCTAAAATTTCTAAATCTGATTACAACATGCCATAGAGAGCATTAATACAGATGCTGGGTCAGATTTAGAAATTTAAGATTTTATATGCTAATGTTTTATTTAGTATTCAATCTTCATTCTTGTGATCTTTACCTTCAATGTGATAATATTCTCGATAGTTAAGAGAAATTTTTGTTGTCATTTTAGACAAGTCTCAAGTCAGCTTTCAATGCTGTTTATTATTGTACTCTATCAAGGCATTCTACTCTATTTTATTTATATCTGTAATAACTAATCATTTAATCGACAGGATTAAATTTCATACTGTACTGAGAGAGAAAATTAGTGAAAAGGGCAAATAATCTTTAACAACTATTCTATTTCTATATTAATGAATAAAGTAAACATTTATTACATGATGTAGCTTTCACAGTAATTTTTACAAAAAATGTGGTAGAAAGTCATTTGTGATGCTAAAGATAATTTTAGGTCTTAGACTTAAAGATACTAAAGAATAAAATTAAGTTTTAGCAGTAAATTTACTTGAAGTAACATTACATTAACATTAATTGGACATTCAATATCCAACACTTGATAGTACTATTTTTGAGAAATAGTACTTTGATAGTAATATTTCTCAAAACGAGTATTATGATAGTAATACAATAATAAGCTTTTAATGTTGAGCATAATTTCAGCTCAACATTGAAAGCTGAATTAGAGACTTGTCTAGAATGACACCAAAATTTCTTCTTCACTATTAAGAATAATGCTGTTGAAAGTAGAGATACACAAGAATAAAGATTGAATGCTAAGTAAAACATTAGTATAAAAAATCTAAAATTTCTAAATCTGATTACAACATGCCATAGAGAGCATTAATACAGATGCTGGGTCAGATTTAGAAATTTAAGATTTTATATGCTAATGTTTTATTTAGTATTCAATCTTCATTCTTGTGATGTTTACCTTCAATGTGATAATATTCTCGATAGTTAAGAGAAATTTTTGTTGTCATTTTAGACAAGTCTCAAGTCAGCTTTCAATGCTGTTTATTATTGTACTCTATCAAGGCATTCTACTCTATTTTATTTATATCTGTAATAACTAATCATTTAATCGACAGGATTAAATTTCATACTGTACTAGGGAGAAAATTAGTGAAAAGGGCAAATAATCTTTAACAACTATTCTATTAATATATTAATGAATAAAGTAAACATTTATTACATGATGTAGCTTTCACAGTAATGTTTACAAAAAATGTGGTAGAAAGTCATCTGTGATGCTAAAGATAATTTTAGGTCTTAGACTTAAAGATGCTAAAGAATAAAATTAAGTTTTAGCAGTAAATTTACTTGAAGTAACATTACATTAACATTAATTGGACATTCAATATCCAACACTTGATAGTACTATTTTTGAGAAATAGTACTTTGATAGTAATATTTCTCAAAACGAGTATTATGATAGTAATACAATAATAAGCTTTTAATGTTGAGCATAATTTCAGCTCAACATTGAAAGCTGAATTAGAGACTTGTCTAGAATGACACCAAAATTTCTTCTTCACTATTAAGAATAATGCTGTTGAAAGTAGAGAAACACAAGAATAAAGATTGAATGCTAAGTAAAACATTAGCATACAAAATCTAAAATTTCTAAATCTGATTACAACATGCCATAGAGAGCATTAATACAGATACTGGGTCAGATTTAGAAATTTAAGATTTTATATGCTAATGTTTTATTTAGTATTCAATCTTCATTCTTGTGATCTTTACCTTCAATGTGATAATATTCTCGATAGTTAAGAGAAATTTTTGTTGTCATTTTAGACAAGTCTCAAGTCAGCTTTCAATGCTGTTTATTATTGTACTCTATCAAGGCATTCTACTCTATTTTATTTATATCTGTAATAACTAATCATTTAATCGACAGGATTAAATTTCATACTGTACTAGGGAGAAAATTAGTGAAAAGGGCAAATAATCTTTAACAAATATTCTATTACTATATTAATGAATAAAGTAAACATTTATTACATGATGTAGCTTTCACAGTAATTTTTACAAAAAATGTGGTAGAAAGTCATCTGTGATGCTAAAGATAATTTTAGGTCTTAGACTTAAAGATACTAAAGAATAAAATTAAGTTTTAGCAGTAAATTTACTTGAAGTAACATTACATTAACATTAATTGGACATTCAATATCCAACACTTGATAGTACTATTTTTGAGAAATAGTACTTTGATAGTAATATTTCTCAAAACGAGTACTATGATAGTAATACAATAATAAGCTTTTAATGTTGAGCATAATTTCAGCTCAACATTGAAAGCTGAATTAGAGACTTGTCTAGAATGACACCAAAATTTCTTCTTCACTATTAAGAATAATGCTGTTGAAAGTAGAGAAACACAAGAATAAAGATTGAATGCTAAGTAAAACATTAGCATACAAAATCTAAAATTTCTAAATCTGATTACAACATGCCATAGAGAGCATTAATACAGATGCTGGGTCAGATTTAGAAATTTAAGATTTTATATGCTAATGTTTTATTTAGTATTCAATCTTCATTCTTGTGATCTTTACCTTCAATGTGATAATATTCTCGATAGTTAAGAGAAATTTTTGTTGTCATTTTAGACAAGTCTCAAGTCAGCTTTCAATGCTGTTTATTATTGTACTCTATCAAGGCATTCTACTCTATTTTATTTATATCTGTAATAACTAATCATTTAATCGACAGGATTAAATTTCATACTGTACTGAGAGAGAAAATTAGTGAAAAGGGCAAATAATCTTTAACAACTATTCTATTTCTATATTAATGAATAAAGTAAACATTTATTACATGATGTAGCTTTCACAGTAATTTTTACAAAAAATGTGGTAGAAAGTCATTTGTGATGCTAAAGATAATTTTAGGTCTTAGACTTAAAGATACTAAAGAATAAAATTAAGTTTTAGCAGTAAATTTACTTGAAGTAACATTACATTAACATTAATTGGACATTCAATATCCAACACTTGATAGTACTATTTTTGAGAAATAGTACTTTGATAGTATGATTTCTCAAAACGAGTATTATGATAGTAATACAATAATAAGCTTTTAATGTTGAGCATAATTTCAGCTCAACATTGAAAGCTGAATTAGAGACTTGTCTAGAATGACACCAAAATTTCTTCTTCACTATTAAGAATAATGCTGTTGAAAGTAGAGATACACAAGAATAAAGATTGAATGCTAAGTAAAACATTAGTATAAAAAATCTAAAATTTCTAAATCTGATTACAACATGCCATAGAGAGCATTAATACAGATGCTGGGTCAGATTTAGAAATTTAAGATTTTATATGCTAATGTTTTATTTAGTATTCAATCTTCATTCTTGTGATCTTTACCTTCAATGTGATAATATTCTCGATAGTTAAGAGAAATTTTTGTTGTCATTTTAGACAAGTCTCAAGTCAGCTTTCAATGCTGTTTATTATTGTACTCTATCAAGGCATTCTACTCTATTTTATTTATATCTGTAATAACTAATCATTTAATCGACAGGATTAAATTTCATACTGTACTGAGGGAGAAAATTAGTGAAAAGGGCAAATAATCTTTAACAACTATTCTATTACTATATAAATGAATAAAGTAAACATTTATTACATGATGTAGCTTTCACAGTAATTTTTTACAAAAAATGTGGTAGAAAGTCATTTGTGATGCTAAAGATAATTTTAGGTCTTAGACTTAAAGATACTAAAGAATAAAATTAAGTTTTAGCAGTAAATTTACTTGAAGTAACATTACATTAACATTAATTGGACATTCAATATCCAACACTTGATAGTACTATTTTTGAGAAATAGTACTTTGATAGTAATATTTCTCAAAACGAGTACTATGATAGTAATACAATAATAAGCTTTTAATGTTGAGCATAATTTCAGCTCAACATTGAAAGCTGAATTAGAGACTTGTCTAGAATGACACCAAAATTTCTTCTTCACTATTAAGAATAATGCTGTTGAAAGTAGAGAAACACAAGAATAAAGATTGAATGCTAAGTAAAACATTAGCATACAAAATCTAAAATTTCTAAATCTGATTACAACATGCCATAGAGAGCATTAATACAGATACTGGGTCAGATTTAGAAATTTAAGATTTTATATGCTAATGTTTTATTTAGTATTCAATCTTCATTCTTGTGATCTTTACCTTCAATGTGATAATATTCTCGATAGTTAAGAGAAATTTTTGTTGTCATTTTAGACAAGTCTCAAGTCAGCTTTCAATGCTGTTTATTATTGTACTCTATCAAGGCATTCTACTCTATTTTATTTATATCTGTAATAACTAATCATTTAATCGACAGGATTAAATTTCATACTGTACTAGGGAGAAAATTAGTGAAAAGGGCAAATAATCTTTAACAAATATTCTATTACTATATTAATGAATAAAGTAAACATTTATTACATGATGTAGCTTTCACAGTAATTTTTACAAAAAATGTGGTAGAAAGTCATCTGTGATGCTAAAGATAATTTTAGGTCTTAGACTTAAAGATACTAAAGAATAAAATTAAGTTTTAGCAGTAAATTTACTTGAAGTAACATTACATTAACATTAATTGGACATTCAATATCCAACACTTGATAGTACTATTTTTGAGAAATAGTACTTTGATAGTAATATTTCTCAAAACGAATACTATGATAGTAATACAATAATAAGCTTTTAATGTTGAGCATAATTTCAGCTCAACATTGAAAGCTGAATTAGAGACTTGTCTAGAATGACACCAAAATTTCTTCTTCACCATTAAGAATAATGCTGTTGAAAGTAGAGAAACACAAGAATAAAGATTGAATGCTAAGTAAAACATTAGCATACAAAATCTAAAATTTCTAAATCTGATTACAACATGCCATAGAGAGCATTAATACAGATGCTGGGTCAGATTTAGAAATTTAAGATTTTATATGCTAATGTTTTATTTAGTATTCAATCTTCATTCTTGTGATCTTTACCTTCAATGTGATAATATTCTCGATAGTTAAGAGAAATTTTTGTTGTCATTTTAGACAAGTCTCAAGTCAGCTTTCAATGCTGTTTATTATTGTACTCTATCAAGGCATTCTACTCTATTTTATTTATATCTGTAATAACTAATCATTTAATCGACAGGATTAAATTTCATACTGTACTGAGAGAGAAAATTAGTGAAAAGGGCAAATAATCTTTAACAACTATTCTATTTCTATATTAATGAATAAAGTAAACATTTATTACATGATGTAGCTTTCACAGTAATTTTTACAAAAAATGTGGTAGAAAGTCATTTGTGATGCTAAAGATAATTTTAGGTCTTAGACTTAAAGATACTAAAGAATAAAATTAAGTTTTAGCAGTAAATTTACTTGAAGTAACATTACATTAACATTAATTGGACATTCAATATCCAACACTTGATAGTACTATTTTTGAGAAATAGTACTTTGATAGTATGATTTCTCAAAACGAGTATTATGATAGTAATACAATAATAAGCTTTTAATGTTGAGCATAATTTCAGCTCAACATTGAAAGCTGAATTAGAGACTTGTCTAGAATGACACCAAAATTTCTTCTTCACTATTAAGAATAATGCTGTTGAAAGTAGAGATACACAAGAATAAAGATTGAATGCTAAGTAAAACATTAGCATACAAAATCTAAAATTTCTAAATCTGATTACAACATGCCATAGAGAGCATTAATACAGATGCTGGGTCAGATTTAGAAATTTAAGATTTTATATGCTAATGTTTTATTTAGTATTTAATCTTCATTCTTGTGATCTTTACCTTCAATGTGATAATATTCTCGATAGTTAAGAGAAATTTTTGTTGTCATTTTAGACAAGTCTCAAGTCAGCTTTCAATGCTGTTTATTATTGTACTCTATCAAGGCATTCTACTCTATTTTATTTATATCTGTAATAACTAATCATTTAATCGACAGGATTAAATTTCATACTGTACTGAGGGAGAAAATTAGTGAAAAGGGCAAATAATCTTTAACAACTATTCTATTACTATATAAATGAATAAAGTAAACATTTATTACATGATGTAGCTTTCACAGTAATTTTTTACAAAAAATGTGGTAGAAAGTCATTTGTGATGCTAAAGATAATTTTAGGTCTTAGACTTAAAGATACTAAAGAATAAAATTAAGTTTTAGCAGTAAATTTACTTGAAGTAACATTACATTAACCAAAAGGTATTAAATACATAATGACTTTTTTAAATACCTCATCAAGTATTAGAATAATATCCTCCATAATTCCAGCCTCAATAACATTGAATCTTGTGTATTACCAGCAGTAATATTAGACACAGTCCAACGGACTTCCTGAAATGAATAAAAATAAATATATCATAAAACAAGGCAAGCTGTTAAATTATAATCAGAAAAACTTCTCCTCACATGAATTTTCAAATCAGATTGAGTGAAAATTACACATAATGGAATATGCACTGAGTATATAATTTAATACCAAAAATTGCCTGGTAATTAAAGTTGAGAAGTAATCAGACTTTTAATGTGCTGAGTATGTTTAGCACAATATTTAAATAAGACTTTAATATTCATGAACTAGATTACTCCCTCACAAAACTTCCAAGAAACAATTTCAACTAACTATTGTATAACTTTCCAAATAATTTGGCTTTCCATAAAACCCCAACTGATGTTCAGAATCATTTGAGTTATTTTTCAGGCACAACTTTATCAACATATTTAATTATGAAACTTTGAGAAAGTAAATACAATTTACAATCTATTTCCCCTCATTTTCTAAACAGATAAACAAGATGCTCAGTGGAATTTTAAAAAATTTAGTACAATCAAACTTTTGACAAGGCAATAAATGAAATTATAAGCATAATGCAACTATTTAAAGAACAACATAAAACAGATGCTGTCTATGATTTTTTTCATTAACCCAAAGCTCATGCTTAACTTGAAGAGTTCAGAATCAATGGGGAGAAAAAAAAGTGCTAATCAGAATTTTTGAAAAAATTCGAGTTTACATGCCATATACGAGATGAGGCACTAGTTCCCAGACATACACTTAACTAAAGTTTAGGTTTAATGAGTTTCTAACGCTTAATTTTAGGATAGTAAAACATAGTTATGTCTTAACTGGCTAATGTGTGCATGTCCATGTGAGAAAGCAAATAATAGATATATTTAAGATAAAGTACTAAAGATATTTTTTTACTGGCTTCATCTCTAATAACACAGATAAAAGTGATTTCAAACATGATACAAATTATAAAATTAAGGGGCTAGGGTTTGAAGTTTAAGCTTCGATTCATTTTCGAAAACCTGTGTCAATGAGATGTATTGTGACCCAGACAATTGGCGAAACTTTCCAAACCTATTTTCAATAATGTCGGTTTGAATTTTTCCTGTTAAGAAATATGCCATCCTCAATTCATTGCAACAATATGTTCACATATCAAGTACAGCATGTGTAGTGTGAGAAAGTGTGGTATATGTTTCTTTAGTTAAAAAGCCAGAAGTATATTTAAGAGAATTCCAAGTATCAAGCCAAACTACGAATTTTTGTAGGTACATAACCTTTTCATTGGATGTATTAGATGACAAAGGCTTACAATACACATCTCGTTTATGACCACCTATAAACTTACTTTACACATTCATTATCTTCCACCATTTAATAATGATTGCAAAATATTCAGATGTTTCTAAACAAAAAGGTTCATCAGTATGTGTAGAAAGCACTTTCAACCCTTCAACAAAATGGTCATTGAAATTTTGAAGACATAGTTTTAGATTTTGTCTCTCCATAGAAGATGAAGAAAGAGCTTTTAAAGTTAATTCAAACACATATTTAACTATCTGACCATCCTCTAAAAAATGGATACTTTTAAGGTTTCTAAAAGAGACAGTTTTAGTTAAGTTATGATAATTAAAATCAATAACATACATGCACTGACCATAATTCTTCTGATTCAGCCAATTATTTCTGACACACTTCAGAATGTGTACAGGATCAAAAAAATAAAATATGGTCTATTAGGATTTTAAGGATGATTATATAATATACTTAAACAAGGGGGCTAGCAAAATAGGATATTTGTTAATAATAAAGTCAGTTGTTCAGTCAAGAAGTCAATTATTGTATTTTGATGATCAGAAATTTTATGTCTTAGAACATCAAGCAATTCAATTACCACATTTAATACATTTTCACCATCATTCATTACTGTTTTCATTTAATCCAAATTCTTTATATAAGTATTAAGACTTAAAATGGAATAAACATGTTTAACAGAGAGAAAAAATTATGACATTCATAAAATTAAATTTGACCAAAATTTATAATTACTTAGCCCATTAACTAATGATCTAATACATCCAAAAGTTATTTCCTTTATACTACTTCTGTAATGAATTATCAACGAACCTCTAACAAATTATCAGGAAATTCTAAAAATATTTTTAAAATTTTAATGTTAACCATTAAGAATAAATAAAGCTGGGCACTTCACATTTTCATAATATAAATATAATTTTTCTGTTATTTTAAAAGACTCTGTAAACCAGGCGTTTTGCTTTTTGGAACTGTATCTTGTATCTGTGAATTCGTTGAATATACAGGAGTTCTATTCCATTATTAAGAAAGGATAATTTCATTCACTTATCAAACACACATTTTCATATAATAAACCACAACTCACAGTGGATGCCTTAGCTATAGTTTTATAAACAAACTTTGTCCATGAACAGATTTTATATTTTCTAAATAAACCTTGGCATTTTATACTTTTATAATATAAACCTCTTTTTCGGCAAGAGTTAAAGAGACTTTCACAAGAGTCATGTTAACTGAAATCCCTGGACTACACTTTCTCACTCACCTAAAATCTTAACAACAAGCTTCACAGTTAAAAAAGAATAAATAAAGGAAATCAATATTCAATCCCCAAATTATTGAGACCAACGTTTATGAGAAAGTTGAGATTAGCATATAAGTTAAAAAAATTAATTTGAAATTTTTAGTACTTTAATAAATATTTTTATAGTTTTTTCATAGAAACATTTAAATTAAAGTTCAAAATAAATCTAAAAAATATTAAAAACATTGATTTTGGCCACGAGTCTACTGCTGAAAATAAAAGTATACGTCGAGAAAAAAAAAGTTACACAAACTTACGCAGGTTATGAATCCAAGTGAGCTATGGTGAATCCAAGTCAGCTTTGGTCTTCCAAAACGACTGCGATCTGAAGCTAGATTCCACTTTCAAAATTCTGTAATGAAACAAATATTTTCTTATAATGCCATAATAAAAATTGAACGATTTATCAAACCAAGAAGTATTGAAAAGTAGAGTTCTTTATAAACTTGCTTATCACTAAAATAAAAAACGGAATATGACCCCTTTACATATAACTTTGGGCTAAGTTCTTATTTATTTTGAACAGAATGATACCCAAAGACTTTCTTAAAGTCTTTTAAAAACAAAGAGCTTATATAGACAGTTATTGAGAACATTATCACATTTTTAATAAAGATTTTACCAATGACACACACAGACTGCAAAAGTTTACCTAAAGTTTTAATAACAATCTAACATACATGATGTTATCTAAATAAAAGTTCGCATCCTTGTCGGGTTCTTCAAGATTTTAAAGCTGAAACTGAGAAATAAAATTATATAAATGCACAATGACCAAAAATTTAATAACTTAGGGATGAAAAATGGAATAACCTTTTGCATCTATATATGATTAAGCAATAACAAAAAATAAAAACAATTATAATCATTAATATTCAAATTTATACTGATATCTGCATGAGTATTTTGCATCTTTTACGCACTCATGCATACTGCATGATGGGGCATAAATCAGAATTATATGATTTGTTGCGTTAAAAGTGTGCATGATCTATAAGTACAAAATCAATAAAGTTCTGTTAGAATTTATAAAAATTATAGCATGAAATTGAACCTTCTTATTTGGTATTGTGAAGTGTATATAAATATCCATAATATGCTAAATGTTTTGCTCAGATTGATAAAGCTTCTAACATCCAGCAAAAATTAATATTATTCTTCCTAGACATTTCCTTAAGATTAAGATGTAAATTATATCTTTGCTTATCGATTCAACTATAGCCTAGTTTGCTGATTTAGACGAAAAAGGTCACAGAATAAAGGTTATTTTGATTATTCGAGTTAACGTCATTTTAAAAAACCATTAGATTTTCAGTATCTTATGCCACATAAAAAATTAAGCCACCCAACCATTTTCCATCTACACGCATGATCCAAACAGGTTATTTGTTTCCATTTCTTCCCATGCCTCACACAATTGCCTATAATGTAGCATTTATTACTTTAAAATGCATTTTTTTACTCCTTAGGTTTTAATATAGTTGTATTATATGTCCTATAGTTATATTATAGTTGTATTATATGTTAAAGATTCAGTGTATAAACATTCTCAAATACAAAGCAATAAAAAATTATTACTTTTTACTTCTAGAACGATAGTGTACTTTTTTCCAAAAGAGTGCATAATTCCCTGCTTCTTTACCCGAAGCAGGGAATGCGAATATGTGGTTCGTGGGCCGCATCCAGCCCGAAAGGAGATTTTACCCACAAATGGCCTTGGAAAAGAATATACTTTTGTAAAACTATAGTTATCATTCATTTGTTCCATGTTCGTCAGCACTTATGTATGGGAAAACACCTTTTCCAACATATAATGCATTCACTCCAAAGAAATCAAAGATGATTTGAATATCTTTCCTGTATGAAGTGCATATCCGCAAGCATATCACATTTCAGATTTTTTCTAATTTTTGATTATAAAAAACCCGATTTAATGCTTTGTTTTGTGATATAAATATACTTTAGTGGACCAGACTTCATTTCATTTTGTTAAGAAAAGTGTTTATATTTACTTTTTTTTAAATAAAATATTTATCTTCTAAAAATCAAATGTATTTAAAAATGTGCGTTTCAAAATTGCTATTCTGAAGTTGTTAATTTAAAAAATATTTGATTTTACAAACTTGCGTTTAGTAATGTTCGCATTTTTCCCACAACATATATAAATTCTAATAATGCTAAAATTATTTTTTTCCTCAGCATACATTTTTATCGCGATTTCTTTCAGAATTCAATCATACAATTTTCATCTATTATAATGCAGTTCTATTAGAGGGCCCTTTATTTATATATATTTTAAATAAATTAAATTGAAATGGTTAAAAATTTTTTAAAGCAGTATGCAAATATGATATTTGATGATGGCAATTTCAAATTTCGGACAGCATGTATCAACATTCGCTTCGGTATCATAGTTGGGACGCCGTCATTTATATTTTTCTAAAGTGGCCCTTGGATTATTTTGAATTAATTGGCTACCTCTGACGTAGACTAATTAGAAAAATGTAACTAAAACCCCGATTCAGTAAGCATTGTATTTTACGCCCATGTGAAATCGTAACTATAAATTGAGCATCTTTAAAAGCAAGTTATGATAACTTTAGTAAAATTAGAATTTTCTATGATAAATAAAGGGATCCGAAAAAGAGTACACACAGAAAACTTGAGGGGCTGAAGCACAGAAATTGAAAAATATTCTAACTTAAAAAAACATATGATACAAATTGTATATAATGTCATAAATTAAGCAAAACAGATTATGATAAAATTTCCATCTTGATATTTAATAATTAATCTTTCATACGAATACAACAAACATATTTAAGTGGTTAGAATCAAGAGCTACTGTGGAACGGGCTCGGTTCGAATTCCGACGATTCAAACGTTCAAATTCCTTCATTTCATTTTGTTAAGAAAAGTGTTTTTATTTACTTTTTTTAAATAAAATATTTAGGTTCTAAAAATCAAATGTATTTAAAAATATGCGTTTCAAAATTGCTATCAAATTGCTGCTCAAAATTGGTAATCAAATATTTAAAAAAATATTTGATTTTACAAACTTGCGATCAGTAATGTTCCATTTTTTTCCACAACATATATAAATTCTGATAATGCTAAAATAAATTTTTTCCTCAGCGCACATTTTTATCACGATTTCTTTCAAAATTAAATTATAAAATTTTTCTTCTACAGGGTATTTTTTTTTTAACTGACAGTACTCAGAGCCATCTGTAGCGCAATCTATCAGCCAGAATTCCATCAAAATTGATAGAGGGACTAAGGACGACATGGGAAAGAGTTTCCGTGAAAAAAAATAGTTTGAAAAGTAAACTATAGGGGAAGATATGGAGCTCTTTTTGTCGGTGCACCGGAGAATTTGCATAAAAGGCAAGTAAAACATCAAATTATAAATTCACGACTATGTAGTCGACAACAGCGCCAGTATTTAGGGCTATAAAAAGCGGAATCTGTTGCGCCTTTGCTTTACAGAAGAAAGGGTCATCAGTCGCTTTTTTTCCACTTACATGGCCTCCTCGCTCCCCGGACCTAACCCATGTGATATTTTTCTGTGGGGGTGTTTAAAGTCTACGGTGTATCTTGGTGGAGTCTCGAAATTGTTGGCCCTAATGGACAACTTATCCCGGATCCCGGACATTAATGAACATTGCTGGTGACATGTTACGCTCGGCCTTTGAGAACGTAGTGTTCAGGATGCTATGTGTCGTCCACCAGGACTGCAATCCCATTGAAGGAGGGAGTAGTGAATTTGCTGTATAAAGTGTTTTTGCAGTGAAATTTTTTTATTATTCATTTGTCTGCTTACAACTTTTTTCCGTATTCAAACCTAATATTTATAGCCCGAAATACTGGCGCTCCTGTCGACTATATAGTCGGGAATTTGTATTTTGAGGTTTTAGTTGCCTTTTGTGCAAATTATCGGGCGCGCACACAGCAAGTGTGCCATATATTCCCCTATCGGTGACTTTTGGAGCAATTTTTTTTTCACGGATAACTTTCTCATGTTGGGCTTAGTCCATCTATCAATTTTGGTTTCATTGTGGCTGATAGATCGCGCTACAGATGTCTCTAAGTACTGTCAGTTTATAAACAAAACCTGTAATATAATCAGTTCCGTTTGAGGGGCTTTATTTATATATATATATTAATTAAATTAAATTGAAATGGTTAAAAATATTTGAAAGTTAAAATATTTTAAACAGTATTCTAATAGGATATTTGACGATGGTAATTTCAAAATTGTTGGGACGCCGTCATTTATATTTTTCTAAAGTGACCCTTGGATTGTTTTAAACTGGATACCTCTGACCTAGAATAATTATTAAAATGTAATTAAATCTCCGTTTCTGTAAGCTTTGGTATTTTAAGCACATGTGAAATCGCAACTATAAATTAAGAATCATTAGAAGCAAGTTATGATAAAGTTAGTAAAAATTGGAATTTTCTGTGATAGGTAAATGTTTCAGAAAAAGAGTACACACAGAAAACCTGTATGAGCAGCTGAAGCACCGAAATGGAAAATTATTCTAATTTTAAAGAATATATGATACAAATTCTATAGAATGTCCAAAAATAAGCGTAATAGATTATGATAAAATTTCCTTCTTGATATTTATTAATTAATCTCTCATAAGAATACAACCAATATATTTCAGTGGTTAGCACCAAGAGCTACTGTGGAACGGGTTCGGTTCCAATTCCGATGAAGGTATGCACTGACGTGTGCTGTCTCTCCTCATGGGAAGTGATTCTGAGAATTACATACTGCTCCAATAAATAAAAAGGCAAACAATTCTTTGTGCAGAATTAATTTTACTTTTTGTTAATGGTTAACCATACAATTTGTAGACGAAATCCCATCATATAACATCTCATAAAGTTTTTAAAAAAATTTTAAATTAAAAATTTTAAAAAGTGGGGTGAATTCAAATCGTTATAACTCGAAAAAATGATTTATCGAATTTGAAACATTTTTCAATTAATGAAATATAAGTGTAAAAGGTATAATTTTAGTTCACCGTTTTCTAAAATATTAATTTTAAAAAATTGAAATTCTTTAGAGGAAAAATTAAAATTTTTTTTTTTAAATGTAACTTATGTTTTAAAAATCATATTTTCAAAAGCAAATATTTTTTTTCCAATTTTCTGAATTAAAATTAAAGAAAAATTATTGAAAAAGACATGTTCCAAGTTTGAACTCTTTATCTTTAACGGTTGTTTAGTTATAACAATTTAATTACAAGAAATGATGAAAAAAACAGTTCTCTCAGAAAAACGGGTACATGTTTAAACAGATTGGCTGCTACTAGAATGTTGCAAAAAATATAAATAATAATATCTCCAGTTCTAATTAAAACAGAAACATGATTTAAACACCATTTTAAGCATAACAGAGCACAGATTTTTTAATGCAATATTTTTTTTTGAAAATTTGAAGAATTTTATGTCCTGGACCCCCTTAAATCCCAAACTTTTAACTTGAACAGTAATTAGTGAATAAAGTAATACACCAATAATTTTCTTATTTGTAACAATGTTAGTTGAATAAGGCTTGATTCTTGTATCAACTTAGAGCCAAAAAAATATATAACTCGTAAAATTTTACAAGTGAAGATTTCACAGGAAAAGCCCAACCGCACGATCGTGCAGGTGTGGTTTTCACACAAAAAGCCCAACCAGCACGTTCGTGCGGGTAACCCCCACGTTCCAGGGAACCAGCAAAATTTATTTTATTATTTTATTCAGTGTAATTGGGGTTATTAACTAGAAAAATGTAATATTTAAAGGTAAAAAAAAATGGGTCTCAAAGGATCAAATAATTCATTCATTTATATTACTTTTTTATGTCAGTGTAGATGGCCACATTCAGCATAGCAATGCTCCAAGCTGTAGAGCTGACGTTGCAACTGATGGTTTGAAACACATTACGTAGATCTTCCCTACAAGGTCTTCAAACTCACCTGAACTGTATCAACATACGCAACTAAGATATGTCATGGAAAATGACATCAGACAGTTGGATCCAAAATCATCAAATCTCCAATAACTGAAATGGGCCGTTAACGTATTACTGCATATTTATATTCTGAGGATTAGATATCAAATTACTGAAAAATAGATTTAATCTTAGGTTCATTCTGCCACCTACCAGAATCTACTTTTGTCTATGCCAAAATTAATCGAAAGAGCATTTGAAGCAAAATATTGAAGCAACGATTATTGGAGTAAGGTGTTGCAATGAGGTGGATACGCCGTATAATTTTATCTCGTTGATAATGGGTGTGAACTTTAAGAAATGTGTTTAGTTTTTTGTTTTTATAGTAAAATAAATTCTTTCGAGTCGACACTTATATGAGACGTTTTGGTTCAGTAATTTTACAGACAAAAGGAATTTTAATTTTAGCCTAAACAAAGTTTAACACATTTGTTTAGATCTATATTGGTGGTCACCTACCAATATAGGTAATGAAGATGTAAATATAATCTTCCTTTTGAACAATAATGAAGTTATATTTTGCGACGTACAAATTAAGCATTCCATTCAATTAGCGTACTTAATTATTTCTTGCGAAAACACCATCTAAGCTTAACAAGAAAATTGAGTGACATTTTCGTTTCGTTTTACCATATTTACAAATAGGATACACATTGTTGGGTAGTTGTTTTATTTATTTTATTGAGCTGATAACTCACGATAACATTTTTAGCACATTTTTTCAAAATACGATCATTCTTTCACTAAAAAATTATGTTTTTCAGGCAATAGAATTTAGCCATAAAATTTGAAATGAATCCAGCATTAGTTTAAAATTTTCATGATATCTACAGTGAAATATCATTAAATATTATGATATACGACTAAATACTTTCCACATATTAAGTGTTTATAATTTTAAAACTTCTAGGACAATTATTTCCCAATCTCAGTGTTTTTAATAGTCTGAAAAAAGAGCAGGATTCTTTTCATAGACATACTCTGAATTTTTTTTAAACTTCCAACGTTGAAAATGGTAATTAGAAAGAACTACAGCTTAAATATATCACTAATTCTCTTACACTCGGCCCCGATTTACACATAAATTATTTATTTCTATTTCGAATCAATTCAGGGTTAATATATTTATGCAATTACAGCACTTCTTAGCTCTATTACTGCTGTTTTAAATAACAAACAAACATAACACGAGAAATATTATTTTCACGATATTTAGAGAAATATAATTGACTATCTTGTTTAAACTATAGAAATTAGATGTTCGCTTGACGAACAATTGTATCTCTAACATTTCTAATCTATCTTAAAAGGCGTATCAGAATTTTACCTGATAAAGTTGTATATGTATTCCATGATCAGAATGGTGTGAAATATATTTATCTCTTTTATGCCTTTTTATCGTTGTTTTGAAACATGTATTGAATTCCTTGTGCATAATCAATAACTATCCGAGCTTTTGAAAAAAGATATTGTGATCAAGGGTACAAAGGGACAAGAGGTGATATGTCAATTGTTGCTCCGATAATAAAACTCGTGACCAATTACTGATAGCAAGTTCACTTTAAATTTTCTGCAGGCATTCATTATCCACCCACTTTGAAGAAAGCCTTTACAAAAAGTATCAAAAACTTTTTTCAGCTGCACATCATACTACAGATTTTGTTCCACCAGAGAAAAATGTAAATAAATAATGAAAAATTCATTATTTTCATAGTTTCATTGATATATATATATATATATATATAAGAATTATTAAAATGCTGCTTCAATGTTTGTTTAATGTTTACACTACAGAGTTATTTCGTAACATAGTTGATTTTTTTGAAATCCACGTTTTTGATACTTAAATTTTTCTATAATTTTGTAATATGATTTAGTGTGCAATAATCTTTAAAATCATTCAACTGGATTTTACATTCATGTCACGTGGCCATTGTTTACCGTATTCTACTTCAATAAATTGTTATAAACTCAGCGACATATTTTAAAATTTTTTGAAAATAAGTTTTGGTAAATCGGATAAACTTTGATACTAATATATTGTGGGTCGCAAATACACCCTTAATCTTGAGAAAAAAAATATTGATATATTTTTAGCTGGGTCAAAATTTTACTGAAATCGAGAGAAAATGAAAATAAATTGAGATACAAATTTCATTGGATAAATAAACTTTCAAGATAACAGTTGTCTCTTCAGAAAATTAAAATGATTATTGGTAATTCTCCCTACAAATTGGGATTCTTCCTACAAATTATTTATTCTGTATAATGTGAAAATTTCTAAAATTAACAACATGAAACTTTACGTATTGTATATATATATATATATATATATATATATATATATATATATATATATATATATATATATATATATATATATATATATATGTTTTAAGTATCAAAATAAGGGAAACATCTATCAATATTAGTGGTGTTTAAGAATGTGCATCGTATTCCTAAAAAACATGTCTGGCCACCGGCATTTTCTTCTATAATACATTATTTGTATTATTCTACTGCCAAGCAGCAGTAAAGAAGCTAAGGGCATCGTGCTTTTGGGGGGAGAAACGCAACCTTGCAAAGTCAAACTTTGCACACCTTGCAAAAAGATCAAATTGTTTGAGCTCGTTTAAATCGGAGAATCTATTACTGAACCTTCAGACTTACCTTGCCGGTACTTTAAACAGCCAGCGCTACATCTCCGAGGTGTTGGAGCCAGTTGTCCTTCCTTACCTTCAGGGCTTGCCCACAGCCATATTTCAACAGGATAATGCGCGAACACACGTGGCACGCATTGTCCAACGGTTCTTCGTCAATCGCCAGATTGAATTGCTTCACTGGCCGCCTCGCTCTTCGGATCTTTCGCCGATAGTAAACATGTGGTCCATGGTTGCTCTACGATTGACCCAGATTCCATCCCCAATTACCACAGCAGATCAACTTTGACAACGTGTGGAAGCTGCTTGGTCTGCTGTACCCAGAGAACTCATCCAAAGTCTCTTTGAATCAATGCCGAGGCGTGTGGCAGCGGTGATCTCCAACAATGGCGGCTACTGTGGCTACTGATTTTGGCAGGAACCACACTTAACAGAAGTCTATAAATTTAATCATTTTATACTTGGTCAACATGTTATCTACAAAATAAATTTTGTTCTGATATCTCTTGTCTTTCTTGGTGTTGCAATTTGGGTGGCCAGCAGTGTATATATATATATATATATATATATATATATATATATATATATATATATGTATCTATACACAGAGTGTGCGCCCATAAAGTAACCGGACAATTTTTTTATAAATAAGAAAATTATTACTCAACTTCAAATAAATTTATCTCCTTCAAAATTATCACTAAAGGAGTCAGAATGAAAGGAGTCACTAAAAGAGTCAAAATGATCACTAAATGAGTCACTAAAGGAGTCACTAAAGGATACAATTTTTCCAACGTTTCTTCAAGTCATCGAAGTACTATTTATAGGCGTCGGAAGTAACCGTTCGTAAAATACGCGTAACATTTCATTTAATATCCGAGACGATTTAAAATCTCTGTCCTATCATGGCCATCTTAGCTGCAGAAAAAAGGAAAAATCAGCTGGCTTTAAGTCGGGAGAATATGGTGGGTGATTCATCACTGTAACTGAATGCTTATCAAGGTATTGTTGTACAGAAATTGCTGTAGGGGGCCAAGCATTATAGTGTAAAACAAATCATTGCCCAGAATCAAACAGTTCCTTCCTATCTTGCCTTATCCTGTTTCTTAACAGCAAAAGAATCTCCTAGTAAAAATACTGATTAATTGTTGATTTTTAGGAAATAATCCGTTATGAATAAGTTCTTTGTAATAAAAAAATGCAATATCCATGAAAGGATGAGGAATCCATGATAGGATCTCATATATATATATATATATATATATATATATATATATATATATATATATATATACACCTATATATATACACTGCTGGCCACTGTAAATGCAACACCCTGAAGGAAACATGCAAATAATATGAAATTTACAACATGCATTAGCGGAGGTGAGATATGCAAATGATTAGAATTTCAGCGAAGACGCACATCACGCGAGCCTGTGTCGCCACTTCAAAGAGCTATTTAAGGCTTGCAGATTTCGACGATTAAAAGTTCGGCAATTGTGTTTTTCTTGTGTTTTTTTCAAAAAAACGATCAATTATGCCTCGTCAAAAACAGCGATCATCATTTGATCAAGTATCCGAGTTCGGCAGAGGAAGGATAGTGGCCTACCGAGATTGTGGATTATCTTTCAGGGAAATCGGTAGTCGTGTTGGACGAAACCAAATAACTGTAATGCGGATATGTGATCGTTGCATGCAGAAGGGTACGACGGACCGGCATGTACGATAGCATCCACCTCTGAAAACCACTTCACGTGATGACAGGCAAATTGTGCGCATAGCAGTGACGGATCGCTCAGTCACATCACGAACCATAGCACAGCACATGCAGTCTGTAACGCATCATCCAGTGTCTGCGCGTAAAATTCCACGCCATTTACAGCAGAGTGGTCTGTCCGCATTATGTCCATTGCTTTGTCTACCCTTGACGCAGAACCACAGACCTCTACGCCTCCAATGGTGCTATGACAGAAGGATGTGGAAGGCAGAATGGAATGAAATTGTCTTTACTGACGAGTCACGCTTCTGTCTGCAACACCACGATGGTCGCATTCGAGTCTGGAGACACCGTGAAGAGAGGATGGTGAACAGCTGCGTTATGCACCGCCACACTGGTCCTGCACCGGGTATTATGGTATGGGGCGGTATTGGATATCACTCTCGCACACCTCTAGTACGCATTGCCGGTACTTTAAACAGTCAGCGCTACATCTCCGAGGTGTTGGAGCAAGTTGTCCTTCCTTACCTTCAGGGCTTGCCCACAGCCATATTTCAACAGGATAATGCGCGACCACACGTGGCACGCATTGTCCAACTGTTCTTCGTCAATCGCCAGATTGAATTGCTTCCCTGGCCACCTCGCTCTCCGGATCTTTCTCCGATAGAAAACATGTGGTCCATGGTTGCTCTACGATTGACCCAGATTCCATCCCCAGCTGCCACAGCAGATCAACTTTGGCAACGTGTGGAAGCTGCTTGGTCTGCTGTACCCCAAGAACTCATCCAAAGTCTCTTTCAATCAATGCCGAGGCGTGTGGCAGCGGTAATCTCCAACAATTGCGGCTACTCTGGCTACTGATTTTGGCAGGAACCACACTTCACAGAAGTCTAAAAATTTAATCATTTGATACTTGGTCAACATGTTATCTACAAAATAAATTTTGTTGTGATATCTGTTGTCTTTCTTGATGTTGCAATTTGGGTGGCCAGCAGTGTGTATATATATATATATATATATATATATATATATATATATATATATATATATATATATATATATATATATATATATATATATATATATATATATATATATATATATATATAATATATATATATATATATATATATATATATATATAATATATATATATATATATATATATATATATATATATATATATATATATATATATATATATATATATATATATATATATATATATATATATATATATATATATATATATATATATATAATATATATATATATATATATATATATATATATATATATATATGTATATATATATATATATATATATATATATATATATATATATATATATATATATATATATATATATATACATATATATATATATATATATATATATATATATATATATATATATATATATATATATATATATATATTTAAAACAACAAACTAGAAGTGGGTCCTCAGCAGCATCCTTCAATACTGATAGACTGACGGCACATATTATAAAAGATGGAAATGCTATTGAGGGAAAAACACATTATGTATATAAATAAATACAATAGCTTTTTTATGTTTAAATAAATTAAAAATTTTGTATACACGACTTAAAATATAATATTTTTATTAATTTAACCGAGTATTGTATACATTGCACAATCAATAATCAATATTTCACACATATTTTTTTAAAAATTAGCTCCATAATATGGAAAATACATTTTATGAATAGTTTATATATCTAACATAAAACAAGTTCAATGCATTTTTTTACCTGGGCAAAGAATAAAAAGAAGATCAAACTCAATAAATTTTCCACATTTTCATTTAATACACTTTCTACTAGCTCCAATTGTTTTCATTCAAATAAAAAACATTATTTCATGAAGAAATGCTTCATATTTGGTAATAATGATACAAAAAACACAAATGGGGGTTTTCCTCATCATTATTCTCTATATTGAGCTGATATTTTTTAAGCTCTGAGTACTAAAATATTGTCGACATGTCTTCAAAATTATATTTTTTAGTCGGAATTTCATACTCCTCAAACGGCCTTTTTTTCATGTTGAAACCTACCGTTTCTTCTGAGGTATATTCATATCGGAAAATAAAACTGGAATCCAAAAGGTTTTCACCAGCCTGGCTGGAATTATGTTGATTATTCTTGATATATGGGCTGGAAATCAGTTGATCATCCTTAATAAATGGGCTTGTATTCGGTTGACTATCCTCAATAAATGGGCTCGTATTTAGTTGATTATCCTCAATTAATGACACCTGTTCATCGTGGTTGCTTGTTTGTCTAAGATAAAATTTGAAAAAAATTATATGTTTTCATATTAATTGACGACTCTACACAGCATCAAGTCTAGAATTCGTTCAGAAATGCATTATGATATACTTTATAAATAAATTTATATGTTAACTAAATTTTTTCTTTTTATCTGTCTCTAATACAGAGTAAGTTTTCATCTTTCTCTGATACAGATTAAGTGTCTATATATAGGTGGAGGAAGTTAGCTTTCAAATCATGAATGCTAAAAGTATAAATTATATACTAGTTTAATAAGTACCGCTTAAAATGATTAAACATGTCTTTACTGATGAATATTTAGTAACAAAATACGATTAAAAGTTTATAGATATGTATCACCTTGGTTGTACTCTTGTATTTATGAAAGACAAAGTAAAATTCTAATTGAATTTCAAAAAGTAAAATATAATTATCAACATTTTTAATTTAACAGGTAAACAAACAAAAAGTTTCACAATGAAACACGTGGAAGCAACTTTCTTCTTTGACTTTATTGCTGTTAAAATTTATTATTTTTAAAACAGAATTTTTTTTCAACAAAATATTGTACTATACTAAGTTAATTCCTTAATATCTAAATCATATAATAGAGGATGTAGAATACATTCACATAGTTTATTATTGTATTCAGTACCTTCTGATTAATGATATGATATGGGCATTTACCTTTATTAAAAAAGAGGCATTATAACATATTTATATATTACAAAACACTTTATATCATTTTCTAACAGTTTATACAGACTCTACTTAAATAAACTTTACAAAAACTAATTATTCAATTAAAAATCTAAAAATTGTTACTTACACGAGTAATTAAGCTGAGAAAAAATTTCATGCCAGGCTTTCTCTATACAATACCTAATGCAATATTCTGCAGAAAAAATTGTAGACAGCTGGATATCCTTGAATTATTGCGAGAAAAAAGCATTTTAAATTCGAAACTTTCGGGAACTACATCCGTAATGATACGATTTAACGAAACACTCGACAAATATACTGCACGTACAATATCTGGGACATCGATGAGACGGTGACCAAACGCTGCTATCGTGTGGCATGTATGATTGGTGCAAGTACTCGGCGCACATATAACTTCATTTTCAATGCCGTTTATGTCTCACACGCGCGTTTAAGCCACGCGCTTTCTTGGAGTGCGGCTGAACAAACACTTCTAAATAATCTTAAAAGGCGTATCAGATTGGGGCAATCAGGGTCTTCAGGAAGAGTAATGGGAACAGCAGAATGCTGAGAAATATTCTTATCGCTTTTATGCCTTTTATTGCTTATTATGAACACATGTTTCCAACATGTGTTTCGAACATTCGAACATCGCAAGTTTTGAACACATTTCATTCTTTTCAAACATGTTTCTGAGGAACACTTCATATTGATCTTCCTTGTTCATAATCAATGATTTTCCCAAGCACTCGACAAGGGGATATTTTGATCAACGGTACAAAGGGACAAGGGGTGATCCGTCAGCTGTTGCTCTGATAATAAAACTTTTGACTAATTACTGATAACAAGTTACTATAAATTTTCTGCAGCCATTCACTATTCACCTAGTTCCTAGGAACTCTTTTAAAAAAGTATCCAGTTTTTCTACGAGCTGCTCATATTTCTTCAGATTTGCATCCACCAGGGCAAAATGTAAGTAAAAATCGAAATAATTGATTTTTTTAGTTTCAATGATATATATAAGCATTATTTAATTTTTCTTCAATGTTTTTTTAAAGTTTTCAGTACAGAATTTTTTCATGATGCAGTTAAAGTTTTGAAATCCATGACTTTGATATTTAAAACTCTCTATTATTTTGTAATACGGTATAGTGTGTAATAAATTTAAAAATAATTGAACACTGAAAATCATATAAACTCAGCGACATAGTTTAAAAAGAGTTTTGAAAATAAAATTTGGTAAATCTCATAAACATTGGTACTTAAAGACTATGTGTTATAAATACATACTTACTCTTAAGAAAAGTATATTTATGTATCTTTGGCTGGGTCTAAATTTTATTGAAAACGAGAGAAAAAGAAAATTAATTGTGATACAAATTTCATGTAATAAATAAAATTACAGGATGGCAGTTGTATCACTCCAGAGATATAAAATGATTATTCGTAAAGCTAAATATTCTCCCCACAAATTATTCGGTCTGTATAATCTCAAACTTTCTTAAATTAACAACATACAATTTCACTTATTGTTTACACACACACATATATATATATATATATATATATATATATATATATATATATGGGTGTAATGAATCGAACAGATTACAGAATCTTTCAAGCATGAGAAATTTATTGCAGAGAAAGAATTGCTGAGCAAAGTTTCTCTGCAAGCTGCACAGAAGTGCATGAGATGTGCAGGAAGATCTCCTTATTCAAGCATAGTAAAGGGTCGGATGATTTCCTGACTTCCCAGGGTTTGCTAAGGCTGTGAAAATTAGCATTGGGTTCGTGAAAACAGAATTCAGTAATGCCATTCTAAGCATGTAGTAATTCTATGAATGTAGCCATACTAAGCATGTAGCAATGCATTACTATTCAGTAATGCATTCTAAGCATGACATTCTAAGCAATTGTAGTGATCCGAAGCAGTGAGACTGATGCAGAAACTTTTAACGCATCGAACATACGAACGTCTTCGAGCTTCAACATCGAAAGGAGAGGAATGCTATGAACAACGACAGCACTGATAACAAACTAATGCTACAGATGGAGTACAAAATAATACGAACACCTGTGAAAAAGTATGACGTATTTCACACCTGCAGTACAGCCGCGCCACCTGCAACAGAAGTCTGTCACCTAGTGACCGTGAAGAGGAAGGTATAAGTCTCTCAACAGCAGTCACCTGCGTCGCAAGCTTCTATCTAACTGCCTGTTATAAGTTGAAATGTCAGACCTGTCAGAGTTACAAAGAGGAATGATAGTTGGAGCGCGTTTAAGTGGAGCATCGGTTACGGAAACAGCAAACCTTTTGGGGTTTGCAAGGAGTACGGTATCAGCCGTTATGACAGCGTACACGAAAGAAGGTAAGACGAAGTCTTCAAAGCACAACAGTGGCCGAAAGTCCAAGATTGCTGATAGGGATAGACGGGTCTTGAAGCGCATAGTAGCCCGAAAGCACAAGCAATCGTTATCCGAGATTATATCCGAAATGAACAGTCCTCTCCAGGACCCCGTTTCAACAAAAACTGTCAAAAGGGAACTTCATGCTGCGCACATTTACGGCAGAGTGGCAATTCGTAAACCCTTGGTGACAGCAAATAATGCTTTCAAGTGACGCCAGTCGTGCAGAGATCACAAAGGCTGGTCCCCACAGCAGTGGCAACAGGTAATATGGTCAGATGAATCGTCATTCACCCTATTTCAGACGACCGGACGCGTTTATGTCTGGAGAACACCCAAAGAAGCGTTTCACCCTGAATGCCTCTTGCCGACTGTGAAGAATGGGGGTGGCTCCATTACGGTATGAGGTGCGATATCTTGGCTCGGTCTTGGGCCACTTGTTATTCTGCATGGGAGGATCAAACCCAATCACTATATAAGCGTTCTAGGGGATCATGTCCATCCTTTTGTCCAGACTGTATTCCCTGGAGAGCGACCGCTTTTTGAAGACGACAACGCCCCTATCCACACTGCTAGGTGTGTTCAAGAATGGGTCGAAGAGCATGACGATGCAGTTGAACATCTCGCATGTCCCCTCAGTCTCCGGACTTGAATATTATTGAACATTTATGGCAATATTTGGAGTCTAAACTTCATTCCCGATTCCCACCTCCATTTGGACTTTCGGAATTAGAGACCGCTCTGCAGGGGGAATGGCTTAATATTCCTTTAAATAGTGTCCATGACCTTTATGCATCTATCCCACGTCGCATTAAAGCTGTCCTTCAGTCAAAGGGTGGTCCAAACCCCTATTAATAAAGATTTGTCATTATTTCACAGGTGTTCGTATTATTTTGTCCACCATCTGTATTTGCTACCGCAAAAGAATTTTTGCGAAAAATTTAGAGCAGCATAACATGAGGCTAATCATACAAGTAATAACAGTAACTGAATCCCAAGCAAGCCGGGTAATACATCTAGTTTATATATATATATATATATATATATATATATATATATATATATATATATATATATATATATATATATATACACACACAGAGGCTGTTCGCACATTTTTTAGACGATTTTGCTAAGCGGTAATAAAAAATCGTTTGCTGCAAAAGAAATAGTTGCAATTGTACTATGTTTTTAAAAGTCAAAATTATCGTCTGCGGCTTGAAAGTTTTGTTTTTATTCAAAATGGCATTTTTAACAAAGCAGTGTTTCGAAGGCTACATTTATGCTCTTTCCGAAGAGAAATTTGCATACTCCGTTATCAAAAAACAATGTGAGAGTCATGGTTTTGTGATATCTAAAGCGTCGAAAGGTAATATCATCAACAAGAAAGGAAAAAAAACGTCAAACTGGAGCCTCAAGTGGGACAAAAATTCCAAACAAGTATCCAAGGAAAAAACGGACATCTTCGACTATTGCAAAGGTACGTTGTTTAATGGTAAAAGAAAATCCCCCTAGATAAAGGACAGTTGCAAAATCATTAAAATGCCCGGTGCCCACTGTAAACAAAATGATAAACGTTGATTTAAATTACCTCAAGTACGAAAAAACGCAATGTGCATCGTCTTCTTCCAAATCATATCGCTCAACGCAGAAAACGCTGCAGAATTCTATATCAGAAACACTTAGCCAAAGAAAAATGGAAAACAATTGTCACAATAGATGAATCATGGGTCTATTTAAATGACTGCAATAAAAAAAGAGCCATTTATTATCATAAAAGGGGAGGAAAAAATTTAAGTACATGGTTCAAAGAATCGAAAGAAAGTTATTCTGGGGGATTCATGATTGTTGCTGGTTTTTCTTATAATGCCAAGTTAAAAATGGAAGTGGAAAAAAATGTCAAGATTAACTCCAAATTTTATCAGGAACATATTTTATCGCCAATTTTTCTGAATGAAATACCATCGCTTTACCCACAGTGCCATCAATCTGTGAGGCTCCATCAGGACAAAGCTAGCAGTCACACATCAAAAGCCACTGTAAATTTCCGAAAAGAAAGAATTTTATGTAATTTAGTTTTGAGAATACCATATACATGGTCTAAAAAATGTGAGAACAGCCTCTGTATATATATATATATTTATATATATATATATATATATATATATATATATATATATATATATATATATATATATATATATATATATATATATATATATATATATATATATATATATATATATATATATGTTTACAATCTTAATGTGTTGTAAGTTGTACTTTTAGCAATATCCTGACTTCTGTCAATATTTTATTCTTTTTGTAGGACGAACATCTGGTTCCTAATAGTAATCATTACACTATGCTATGTAGATTGCAAAGCGACATCTACCTGCGAAAAGAAAATTGCCATATCCTATTTAGATACAGCAGTTTCCATGATTGCAAGAGTAAATTCTACTTTTCCGGCAGGTAATTTGGGAATGTTTCACTCTCAGAAACTCACATAAAAGCTAACCTGAAAATGTCGTAAAGCTTAAAGAAACATTTATAATTTAACATTATCTAATGGAGCTCTAATGACATGTACAATTACATATAGAAAATAGAAAATATTAGCGCCCACCTCGTTTCTTTAAACGTTTTTACGCGATAATAAAGCCATACCCAATAAGAAAGCATCTTAAATAATAGCGCAGTGTATGTGCCAGTTAAAAAAACCTACATAATTACGGTAGACAAATTTTACCCAAAACACATACACAGAAAAAATTACTGTAAGACGCTGAATACCCGAAATGTCAAAAAATACCAATTTTGAAAACCAGCGATATTAATGTTGTTGAATATCCGGAAATAATTGAATATCCGTAAATTGTTCTAGAATATATTTATAGGAGCTTAAGATTAGTAAATTATTAAATACAAGTACTAAAAACCACCTACATTCATGGTTTGAAACTTCCAAAGCTTGCGATAGGGTGCGAACCCCGATTAGGTAGTAATACGTTATTACTGTCGTTGCAGGTTACTCTCTTCGATAGCTCACGTAAAATATATATATAAGCGTAATATATATATATCACGTAGCTCACGTAAAATATATATATCACGTAAATATATATAGCAACTAAAATTCATCGATTCAATAACTAAAACTAATTCCACAGTGAGCAACATTTATTATCAACTAATGGTGTGAACGACACTCTGGCGTTCCCACTATATAGATTCACATCTCTTTGCTGCAAAATATCACTTTTCTAATTCATCAACACGATGCGTGATGGTTGCATCATCTAGCATAACTCATCGGATATAGATTTAAAAAAAGTGTATCTGTCTCCTTCTTTTCTATTTCCAGTACCAGCTACTTAGTACTAATGGTATTCATTTGGTTTTGCTATGCAGGCTCTACAGAAACACTTACCTGTCAGGAGAAAATGGCCGTACATGATTTAAACATAGCAGTTGGAATGATTAGAGAAGCAATGTCTACTGTTAATGGAAGTAAGTTGAAAATATGTCATTCTGACACTCTCATAAAGCTCACATGTAATTGTCTTAATGTTAGAAAAAAACTGGACAGTTTAATACGACCGAAGGAAGCTGTACTCACGTGTACTATTACATGTAGAAAATTGATAAAGACTAGTTCCCAGCTCGATACTGGAAACTTCAGGTTATGACACAATAATAAAATTGTAATAATGATGAAAGAAACTTAAAAATCAAGTTATGTTGCCAAAGTAAACTACATTACTATAGTACAAAATTGTTAAATACAAATTTCACGAAAAGAAAAAATCCATAACATGCTCAAGACCCAAAATTCTAAATTTGATATTCAATGATAGGAATTTTAATTAAATTCCTAAAGAAAATTTACGAGATTATAATTAAATCTGCTCTTGCTTCGGAAATGATGAAACACATGTATAAGAAACCACCTAGTTTGTTTAAGGGTAAGCATTATGAACTTCCAAGGAATGGGATCGCTTGCGGAGTTCGACTAAGGAAATACACGTATTTCTGTGTCCCTCCATTGGAAGTAAAGCTTATGAATTATATATCACTGCCAGATAAAAAAAAAGTTCAGGAAATTCGCGATTTGTATAGGACTACGGAAAAAAATTATGTTTTGCCGTTTCTGTAGTATCGTTATTTCGTCCACTGTTTGATGGATAATTTAAATAAGCATTCATGCTAAACAATATAACTCGAGAAGCCGTGAATTACATTTAATTTCTTCAAATGGACTTAAACAATAGAGTTTGGTACACGATATGTTCTGCGATTAATCTACACACAATTTAAATACTATTGAATAAGCTGAAAAAAAGCATAATTTTAGGCTTTGAAAAAATGGTAAGTAAATTTGACTATTCTTATTAGAGCTTCTTTTATTACATGTTGTTAAAATTTTTGTGTGATTGTGTGAAGTTCAAATGTTCCTTTTTCCTTACTTGAGGTAATACAGAAGGTTATTCGTACTTTATGGAAACAATTTTGAAAGTTAAATTTTATGTATAAATTCCGTATTTTTTGCGTCGATTTTCTGATATCTGATAGCCATGGATCTTAAAAATAGCTCTAGCTCGAATGTTCCATTAAAGTAAACTTTTTCTTAGTACTGTCATGTCAATTTTACCCCACTCAATTTTACCCCACATCGGATCGTTTTCCAAAACCCGTGCAGTTTTCTTGGATGCCGTTTTCCTAAGGCTCGTTTTAATAAACCTAAAGCTCAAAAGTCAATTGGAGAAGCATCAGGTAATTTTACAGGTTTTCGCGTTTTCTTCTTCGAATTATTTAATATAAACGGCTATTTACTTTAATCGGAGGAGTGTTAATTTGGATTCAATACCTCACAATTGTTCAACAAATTTTATCTCTCTCATGCACGAAACAATATAAGAGGCATAAAAAGAAAAATTCCTTTTTGCATATAATTTTTTTACACTTAAACTTATCATTTTCAGGTATCAGTTGTGAAGAAAATATCACTCGGGAAATAAATATCACCCGGGAAGTAAATATCACTAGTGAAATAAATATCACTCGTCGAGCTCTAGACTGCAGTGAATTGCTCAAAATGGGTTACAATACAAGTGGTGTTTACACGATATGGCCTGAGAATAGAGTAACTAAAGACAAGTCCCTCAAAGTATATTGCGATATGCAAACGAATGGAGGAGGATGGACTGTAAGTATTGCATTATTTTTAAAGATAAGAATTTATTTAATTATTTCGCTCTTGTTTCTGTTCGTGTACTAAAATTTTTACCAGACTACGTTTAAGGCAACACACTACAAATCTGTGTTCACAATTATCCGTAGCACTTGTAAATTTTTTTGTCGTTACTTGATGTCTTCATATACCTTTGAAAACCATTATCTTTTCTTGAAATACAAGCTGTTAGAAAATAAGATATGACAAATGCTCTTGTGAGTGTAAACACAGTTTAAAATATATCCACCTACAATGTACCTTGCAAGATTGGTCATAACCATTCATTTTTTTATGCATTTTCATGTATTTACCAAGAATACTTTAAACTTCAAGCGTTCTAAATTTGGTTCCGTAACTAGTGATAGACAATGGTTATTTCAGCTTTGGGGTTGTTACTGCAACTCTTGAGTTAAATAAATGAAACTTCTATTTACGATCCCTCAGGACAAAACTTTAAAACCTGGAAACACTGACACGATGAATCATTCCGTAAATACGAAACTCCACTAAATTAAAAATACTTATTGTAAAATATTAGGGCTTCGATGAATTCCAACCGAAAGGTAAACATTTTGAATTCCCCAAAACTAGCCGCTAGAGCAGTTTGTGTAATAGGATAAGAAGTCTTAGCTCTCAAAGAATATCGGTGCAATAGACCACTTACGTTATGATTTGATTTTCTCAACCACTTTTATTTAGACAGGCATTTTTACGGTGCAAATCAAATGTTGAAGGAAATTCGCTTTTTCCGTTTCCAATTTCTATTCGAAAAATCGTACTTTATTATTAACCACTATTTTCAGCAAACTTTCAGAAAAATATTCTTTCAGCATATCGCAAACTATTGAAATTATTAGTCCTACAATGACCGACTTTGGTTCATGACACCTTTATAGGATATAAAGTGCTCAATCTATTTGATTTTATAACCAAAAGGATGTTTTTTTAAATTATTTTGTTAGTTATTCTAACTTTATTGTGTTGTTCTTAATTTATTATTCGCTATTTGTTGCTTCAACACATTTTTAGGAATAACGTCTCTCTGACCATCAGAAAATACTTTTGATGACAGTAAATATCGCGGATTCGCCGTTAGTTTACTTCAACATTATTTGTTCCTTAACCCTTTCGCGGCGAACGTCACGTATACGTGACAGCAGCTATCCGCGTTTCTGGCCGATCGTCACCTATACGTGACAGCAGCTATCCGCGTTTCTGGCCGATCGTCACCTATACGTGTCAGTAGTTCGGAACGTTTTATTAGTTAATTTTTGGGGCACAAGATGGCACCGCATGTCTATGAAATTTGGAGTACACGTAGTTGGGACCTTCTATTCGAAAACAAGACTAGTATGAATCACATGCGGTCTATCGTTTTATGTAAACAAACGGAGGAATGGATGTATTGCGTTTGGCTGTCAGCGGGTAGGGCATTTTAACTTTGCACGTGGTCTTTGTTTACGAGATATCTTTGTTTATTTTTCTTTTGCGGTGGGATTGTAGCATTGGGTATATGGGTTTTGAGTCAATCAGATTCTGTTGCAGTGAGATTTCTTTCCTTTGATGATTTAATATGGAGAAAAGGAGAAAATATTTAACAGAAGACGAAATTTCTGAATTGATAAGAAATGTGTCTGAAAATGAAAGTAGTGACAGTGATACAAAAATCTCGTCGGGTGAATCTGTTTATTTGGAACACGGAGATCAGAGTGATTATGAAGATATATCAGACATTTCTATTCTGAGTATATCGCGGGACGGTACTTCTTTGTGGTCTTCTCCCGTAAGGGATTTAACTCTACTAACATTCACAGCGGCATGCGGAATAAAAGTCGATGATGCTGTATCAAATGAATTGTATTATTTCAGATGTTTTTTTGATGAAACTGTAATGGATTTAATAACTAAATTAATGCGTATTATATTATACTAACCAAATTAATGCGTATGAGAGGTTTATAAATCCGGAAAGTGAACAGAGTTTATCCTCGAAGTATTTTTGCCTGTAACTAAAGAAGAAATGTTTGTTTAATTTGCTTTGACAATTTTAATGGGTACCGTGAAAAAACCAAAAATTAAGATGTACTACTCAACGAATCCAATGATTGCAAAACCTTTTTTCAGTAAGGTTATGAGTCGGGACCAACGCATCGAAATTCTTCGATACTTGCATTTCACTTCTACTAATGCCAAAAAGATTGAAAAAATTAAACCTTTTTTAGATTTAATCATTCAAAACTTTCAGAGTTCTTGATATATTATTGACATATTCTGGATATATTCCTGATAGGAATATATCAGTTGATGAAAGTATCTTACAGTGGAAAGGGAGAGTAGGATTTCGACATTATGTCCCAGCGAAAAATATTTTAAACTGTATAACAAAAATTTTTTAGTGGAAAAATAATAAAAGAATGTGTAAGTAACCCATATATAGCTTAAATAAATAGATTTGTTTGTAAATGTTACTATTTCGGAATTTTTCGTAACTTTAGGCTTAGCTCTTAAAAGTCCGCCGGCCTGGAGGGTACGCTCACGAGAAAAACTTCCGGCCTGAGAGGAAAGCGCGTGATCGGAACTGCCGTCGCGAAAGGGTTTTAATACTCGGTCCAGATACAAAAGGCCACGTTATCAAATTGCAAAAGAAAATTAAAATGTCGTTGAAAATGTGCCCTTATTAGATAAAAAATTGGTAAGAATGAAAATTTATATTGATCATTTGTGAAGATAAATCTATAAAAAAATCTATCACGAAAATAACCTAAAGCAAAGTAACACACGAACAAATTTTAAGAAAATTTATTTTATATTCTGTGTTTATCAAAAAATACTTATTACTTTTAAAATTTCCGAAAACCTAGGGCATTGAGGGCAGTTTGGGTGATATATGATGAACGTAGCTCTGAAAAAACATGAATGTAATAGACAACCCTCCTTTATGGTTTGATTTTCTAATCGAGTTATTTATTAGACAGGCGTTTTTCCTTTTCCAATCAATCGGTAATGTAAGTTATTTTATCTTTTTTTTTATTTCCATTCGAAATATCTTACTTTATTATTTAACACTATTTTAAGCAAACTTATACAAAAGTTTTTTAGCATGCCGCAATTTATTACCTTTACAAGTCCTCCAATGTCCGAGTTTTGTCCATCATACCTTTATAGGATAGAAAGTTCTCAATCCATATTGAAATTTTCACCGAAAGGATGTCATTGTTTTAAATGGAATTATTAGATTTTTCTAGCATTATTGTGTTGTACTTAATTTAGTATTCGGTATTTGTTGATGCGACACATTTTGTCATCATGGATTCGTCGACAACTTACTTCAACATTTCTCGTTACTTTAAACTTGGGTCAGGTTTTAAAGGCCACGTTATCAAGTTGCAAAAGTTAATTTAAAGTCCTTGAAAAAGTCCCCTTTTTTTAGATGACGAATTGGTAAGAATGAAAATTAATATGAATAATTCCTGAAAAGAAATCTATAAAATATGTATCACTAACGTAGGTTAAAACTCTGTGACACAAGACCGAATATTAAGAAAATTTATTTAGCGAAGTCACTTTTCTGTGTTTTTAAAAAAAAAGCTATAAATTACATACTTTTTTGTATATCTGCAAACTATTTTCATTTCTACTCGTTAATGGATATTGAAACGGTTCCATACATTCCGTCTTTAGTGGAAATAACAATAGGAAATGATATGATAAAAAAAACAAATGGATCTTTCTTGCTCATCTTCTATGATTTTAACAATAAACAAAAAGTCAGAGTTTTGTTGTTACAAAAAAAATGTTTTTCGTTTATAACAATGTAAAAACCAATTTAATATTCTCAGACAAACTGCATGATGTGATGACTGACAAATTGTATTTTAAGTTGATACAGAGAAGAGGAAACTTTCAGAATCCTGTAGATTATTTTTTCAAAGGTTGGAAAAGTTATAAAGAAGGATTTGGAGATATAGAAAAGGATTTTTGGTTAGGTATTGTATATTTTATTATTATTTTTCACACAATCCAAACTTTTAAAAACAAGCAGAAGTATAATTTTCTTTTCTTCCATGTATCCACGTTGTGTCTTAATTTAAGAATTCCACACATTGTCTTCTTCCAATAGAATTAAAATTTTATCACATAAAAGACTTTAAATTCGTGAAATATTTCTTTTGAACTAAATAGTTTTCAATGCTTTCAGTTAGATATACACTGCTGGCAATTAAAATTGCAACACCAGAAATGAAAGCAAATAACAAAACTTTACTTATTGTACGTATACAGTATAATTGGCAAAAAACATTATTAAGTTTGAATGCAATTTGGGGTTTAGAGGGTCCGAAAATGGTACACACAGCTGCCGCCTCTGGAAACTAAAACGGCTGTAACCCGGTTAGGCATTGAGTCGAACTGGGGTGGATGACAGATACAGGCAAGCCATTAAAGCTTCAAATATATGCTACACTTCATCAATCGAAGTGGCTGGAAAGCAGAGACGCCTCAGTCTCTCAACACCCCATATTTTCAATGGTAGAAAGATCTGGGAGAACGTTCTGGCAAGCACGATAGTCGAACACCCTCTGTATCGAGGTAAGTCAGGACACGACGAGCAACATGCGGTCTTGCGTTAATTGGTTGAAAGATGACATCTCCGAGGCCTCGATGATAGGGCACAGCCACCGGCCTTAACATTTCAGAAATGTAACGCTAGCTGTTCAGACTATCAACGACGCGAACAAGAGATCTTCGTGTCGTGTACCCAAAAACTGTCCATCCCATTACGGCAGGTGCAGGGTCCGTACGACGATATCGAATGCAAGCAGGCCACGTGCGTTGTTATCGGTGTCTTCGGACACGGCTATGTTCATCATGATGCTGCACGCAGTACCGAAATTCGTCTGAAAAGACGATGTGGTGACACTCCTGTATCCGGTTTTGTGGTTGGGCGCACAAATGTTACCGCGCGTCTCTATTCTGCAGGGAAGCTGCTATAATGGTCCGGGTGCAAATAGTCCGTGCTACTACAAACGTCGTCGCACTGTCCGTGCGGGTACTTGTCGTGCTGCAAACAAGACCATTTCCTAAACCTAGGTCCATAATGTGGCTGTACGATCTTGTAAGGCTGACCTGACAACATGTCTGTCCTCTCAGGGGTTAGTGGTGGGAGGCCGTTGAGATCCTGCTTCCACATTCGAATGACAGTCGTTGGATTCCGACCAATGCGAGCAGAAATATCGCAGAACGATAAACTACACTCTCGATAGGCCACTATCCTGCCGCTATCGAATTCCGACACGTGTTGGTAGCCGTTTCTCCTTATGAGAGGCATAACACGGTCTTCTCACAAACAACCAACTTTTAAATATCGATTTTTTCTTAATAAGAAACACACTGCATAACTTTCCTTTTATAAAGAGTTTGAGGTGCCGTATCTCCCTCCTGCGTAGTTCGATTGCACATAAATGCTAATCATTTGCATATCCCAGCATATTCTTCATTTCATGCGAATTTGACGTTTGTATCATCCCTCCTTCAGGGTGTTGCAATTTTAATGACCAGTAGTGTATATCCAAGAGCTATTCGCGTTTTGTAATTCTGATGAAACAAAATTTTCGAGTACAATATAAGCTATAAAATAAAAGATAAATAAATATTTCTTCGAGAAGAGATGTTGATAAGAGTTTTTGCTTTTATAGTCATGCTGATAAAATATATCCCAAAAATACTTCAATAGAATAATACTCTTTCGTTAAAATAAGATTATGTAAGTTTGATGGCTTTTTTTGTCTTTCTAAAGTTTTATTTTGAAGGTCTTCGCTAGGTTAGTTGAATATGTGTGTGTGTGTAGAGGGAGGTGAGGATGAAAGAATCCACAGAAATTCCGTATTACAAATGTTACGGAAGTAAAGAGTACTTGATTGATTGGTTAGGAGCGCTAAAGTAAATTTTTTGCTACAAGAGGGCTAATTAGACCGGAACCTACAGCTTAAAGCCGATTCCGAACGGCTACAAACGTCCATGCCAACAGTGGGATTCGAACCCACAGACTCTGGTACCGAATGCCAGCGCCCTAGCCATTAGGCTATCCTCCAGGAAAGAGTCCTTGTTAAAACACTTATTGAATATAGCGTTTGAAAAAGTTTCGTTTGAAAGGTAATCCATTTTTCTCCTTTAAATTTATTTTTAAGATTTTTTTTTTCTCTGGAATTAAATGTAACTCGTATTACATTTTTTATTTAAAATTTAGTTCTTGTGTCCTTTATTAATGTTCCTTTTTAAAGTGTTTCTCTCCATTAATTATTCATTATACACTTATATATATATATATATATATATATATATACACTATGGGAGAAAACTATCCAGACTCCGAAAGAGGAATCTGGTTGTGCAGAGTTTGGGTGGTATTTACGGGACACCTATAAATATATATATATATACAGGGTGTCCAGAATTAAACGTTCCTACTTTAAAGTTGTCTACACTCGAAACTATTGTTCAGAAAGATATGAAATTTTGTGTAGGACATATTGAAGGGATGGGAATTTGTTTGAGCGAATAATAAAAAAATATAGTTCAAAATTTCACCACCAGAAGGCTTTTTTGATGAATTACACATTTTACCAACATTTACTAAAGTTACAAATTATTACAACAAGACATGTTCAACATGACTGCCATCATTTTCAGTTACCATTTGAAATCGTAAGATAGCATGTTCTACAGTTGATCGCAGTGTGTCCGGGGAAATTGCTGAGAATAGGTCGTGAAATGATGTCTTGCAGATCAGATATAGTTCTTGGTTGATAAAGACTGACTAGATGTTTCACATGTCCCCAAAAGCCAAAAGTCGCGTGGGTTGTGGTCTGGGGAAGACAATTTTACTAACAAAGTTCGAGCTGGTAATCGTAACGATGACATTCTGATTAGCAATAGCAAACACGCTGAAAACAAAATCTCCATGAAAGGTTCTAGGTTTTATAACAGCTTCTGCTCTACGTCGACAAAAATTAATTTGCATATTTGTTTCATCTTCGTTCCTTCTAATCTTTTGTCTGAAAATTAGTTAATGGAACAAGTTTCCGATCGACTTTGCAATCACTTTAAAGATGGTAAAATTTATTTAATGAGTATGAGTTATTGTGTTAGGGTGACCTATGAATAAAAAGATGGTGAAATCTTAAGTAAAGAACCAGTCGTAAATGTGTAATTCATCAAAAAACGCCCTATGGTGGTGAAGATTTGAAATATCTTTTTATTCGCTCAAACAAATTCCCATCCCTTCAATATGTCCTACACAAAATTTCATAACTTTCTGACCAATATTTTCGACTGTAGACAACTTTAAAGTAGGGACGTTTAATTCTGGACACCCTGTAAATATATATATATATATATATATATATATATATATATATATATATATATATGTGTCCCGTAAATACCACCCAAACTCTGCACAACCAGATTCCTCTTTCGGAGTACATAAAAAATGCTCAAAGAACTGTACCTGCACGACCCATAGTTTTCGAGGAAAATAAGAAAAAAAAATTATGTCACATTCGGTGCAAGGAAAAAGCACTATTTGACACATTAACAGCAGTATTTGCAAATATTTATAAAGGTAGATGTAGGATGATGTTGGATTTTTTCTTATGGGGCCATCTGAAGGAATTATATCGAGACGCAGTGACTACGAAAACGGACTTAGTTGCTCGTCTGCATGCTGCTTGTACTTCGGTCGACACCGCGCTGCTGCGACTTGTGCAGTCAATCATTCCACGGCGCGCTCAACTCCTGCCTCGATATGCACGGCGGACATTTTGAACATCTGCCTTTATAAATATTTGCAGATACTGATGTTGATGTGTCAAATAAAGTGTTTTTTCCTTGCACCAGATATTACGTCATACTTTATTTTTCGTATTTTCCTCGAAAACTATGGGTCGCACAGGTACAGTTCTTTGGGAATTTTTTATGTACTCCCAACGAAGAATCTGGCTTTGAAGAGTTTGAGCGGTATTTATGGGACGACCTGTAAATATAAAGATATATATATATATATATATATATATATATATATAAACAAATCGAGTGATAGAATAATAAATGATTTACAATCTCACTTGATTTATGGGCAATATCTATAAGTTAATCCCCTTTGTGTTTATGGTGGCGGAACAATTCAATTACGCGTAACGAATGTATTTGACGAATTACTATTTTATAGCATTTTAAAGTATTGTGGAAGAGTTCTACACCTTTCCCTATGATTGGGTTACTTAATTCTGTTCAAATTGAAATTGTTTTATCAAAATTTCTTCAAGAAGTGTTTTATGTGTAACAAAATATTAAATTCAGGTGAATGAATTCGGTAATTTGAAAGCCTATTTAAACATCTGCGGGTGAAAATAATTCAGATTTTTTTTTTTTTTTTAACTACCGGTTTTTCATTATTTTTTTCGATGTTTAGGAAACGATAATATATATGCCTTGACCAATCAAAGGATTTATTCCGTGAGATTTGACTTGAAAGACGTGGAGAATAATTCTAGATACGCCGAATACAATACGTTCCGGATTGGCGATGAAAATCACCAGTACAAGCTGCACGTCGCTGACTACACGGGAAACGCAGGTAAGAGTACATTTTTCCATCTCAAATCGTATTTTTTTATTATTGGCTGGGGGGGGGGAAATTTCCAGTTTGCTCCAGAAAAGAATTACGATTTAATTAAACGAACCTCTGGTTGCATATTTATTCTGGATATAACTATAATTTTTTTCGACGGTTATTTTTAAATTGTTTCATTTTTTATACGTCTGTTAAGCGTGTTTTATAATTTGACATGTATTTAAAAATTTGTGAATCTAAGTGAAACACGTAAAAATTAATAAATTCAACAATTGTATTTTATTCCTCAATTAAAGTTTCACATAAAATAATATGGCATTTTGAACTGGTAATTTAGATTTAAAATGATTAAATATTTTATGAGGGTCATTTTACGCCGTAAGCAATTTTATCTTGAATATTTACCTTTATACTTTTACGTCTTATATTCTCAGTGATTTAAATTCTAATAGGAATCAAATTGTTGATCTTTTAAATTATTTATATATATATATATATATATATATATATATATATATATATATATATATATATATATATATATATATATATATATATTTAATTTTGATTTTTAATTCGGAATATTTTGCCATAATATCCATATACCTTTTATTCTGTATTTAGATTATTTCATTCTGTTTTCTGTGATCGTTTACAGTTTACTATTTTTCTGTTCCCTTGTTTATTTCCATCAAGGGTGTTTTTTTCCCACAGATTTTCTAGTCATTTGGCATTTATCTGATCAAAGTTTTTTTGTGTTATAAAGTGGGAACGTTTACATATGAACCTGTTTTTATCTTTTGTGGCAAAACCACGATATAAAAAGGAGTGTCAAGCATTTAGAACTGAAAATTTCTCTTAAAAAGCATCTTTCGCTATCACTCCCCTCAATAATAAAACCCTCATCCAAACAGAAAACTTTCCACGATACATATTCTGATAGAAACACAAACTGTTGTGTTAACTGGCAGCTTTATAGAAAGGGGGTCATTTTTATTTTCAAGTATTTATTAAAAGTGCATTTAAAGTATTTATTAAAAGTGCATTTAAAGTATTTATTAAAAGTGCATTTGAAGTATATTTTGGAAATGCATTTTTATTTCTAGTGCTGCAAATTTCTGAATGAGTCATTGGCATCTACAGTCAGATTGGTAAAACTTCTAACATCCAGCGAAAATCAGTATTATTTTTCATGGACATTTAATTAAAATTGAGATGTAAATCATATTTTTGCTTGACGATTCAATTATAGCTAATTTTGCTATTTTAGACCACCAATATAACAGATGAAAAATGTCGTTTTGCTTCTTTAAGTTGTCGTCATTTTAAAAAACAATTAGACTCTCAGTATCTTATGGCTGATACAAATTCAAACCACCCGACCAATTTACCATCTACACGAATATCCATACGATAAAAATAGGTGTCGTATTGCTCTCCATTTTAATTATAGGCATGATTATTTGTTGGTAGTACAAAGATTATCTATCAAGGGGTATTTGGGTGCGTTGTGTTATGATTATTTTATTTTGTTACCCAAGGCTCTGGACGCAATTAGCAATTATCGAACAAATTTTTAAACCAGTTGGATCTGCTACATCAACCTTGCTCCACATTAAAAACACCCAGGAGATAAATAATTACTGAAACAAGATTTAAAACAAAAAAACTTATTTATTTACATTTTGCCCTAATATTTACATCTCATCTCATAAAATTTTAATTAACATCAGAGCTGCTCTGTTCACTATCAACAGGATGCGATTTAGTTTGACTTCTGATTCAGGGAGCGTAAATCCAAACTACACAAAATTCTAAAAAGCTCATATCCAAATTAATATACACGATATTTTCGAATGCGTAATACTCGCACTAACTATCAAATGAAAACGCAGGATCTGAACTAAACAAAATCAAATAAAAACACTCACGTCATTCAGCTGAGATCGACTTTCGGGTTCTGTGATAACTCTGGTATGAGAATCTTTCCGTGGTGTCTGTTTGAACTCTGTTGGTTCTCTTTAGTTTGATGGGTGCCTCTTCCACGCTGGGGTTATCTTTCACTGTAGACGGACTGGAGGCAATCCTCTCTGCTACCCCTCTTTATTTCGGATTGGAGATCAGCTATCATTGGTCACTCCACACGAGCTTTCTTTCACGGGAAGGATCCACCGAGCTCCGTCGCATCAAAACCCCTTTATTTTATTTTTGCACCGAGAATATTCCACCGGACTTTTGGGGCAATCATGCAGGGGCAGGTTATTTTTCAGCCGACCCAGGGCAAGGCCTCCTGGACTCCGACTGCTTCGACTTCCGACTTTTTTTTCAAAACTCACCTCCGATATTTTAATTCCTTAAACGTTCCCGCCTCCGGATCCACTTCACTAGCCATTCAGGAAACTCTCGACTGTTTTTATTTGTTTAGTTTCAACACCTACAAACCTCTCATTTGCTGCCCTCATTCTTGATAAAAAACGCCCCTCTTACGCAATATTACAAACAGCTGACCGACCACCCGCACCATCGCCAGACCATGTGGTTTTCAAACGCTCCCCTCCAATCAATCACCCACAAAGAGTCATTGTAACATAACGTCACAAACGGTGCTATCCTTGCTTATCTGCATCTATCGTCATAAAAGACCCCACACACTCTAAGCCCATAAAACCTTTGTAAATTGGCTACCGTTGCCGACAAACGCTTTGCTCTATAATTACATCAGCATTAAATACGTCCCCGACCTTTTAACACAAAATGTAATGAATCAAAGCTTTCAAAGTTTTTTTTCTCTTAAAAAATGAATTTTAATTTTTCTTTTGAAAGCGCTTCATTACAATAGGTTATTTTTTCCCCATTTTTCCCCATTATTCGCACAATTGCTTTTTATTAATTTAACATGCATCCTTCTTATCCTTAGGTCTTATACGGTTTTAGTAACTGTCCGTTCAATATATTTGAACCAAATTATCCAATAGATTGAGTGAAACATTTATTACATGTTTCTAGAATAGGAGTGTACTTATTTCTCTAGCTTTTAAATTTAATCGTTGGTATCAATCGTTACAGAATATTTTGGTGACATAAATTATTGTCCATTTACCATGTGACCTTCTTAAATATCTTATGATGCAGTTTACTAAAACAGAATATTCCATTGGTAAAATTAACTTTATTTGATGTGTTAGGAACTTCAAAAACGTCAGTATAAGCCAGAATGGAGTAAGTTTCTCTATTTAAAGAACAATATGAATTAAGTAACTACCTCTCAAAATTAATGAAATGTATCACCAAATGGTAATCAATAAAATACTTTGTTTTTTTATAGTTCTGGAGTAAATTTTTATTTCTGATGATTTAATTTTAAATATTATTTTTTAATATATGTTGTTATATACCAGCGGAGGCCAAATAGGGGTTCTCTAATTGTATGCGGTTCTATATCTTAGCAACTCTTTCTACAAGTTTGTACGAGAATGAAAATACCCAAAATTAAAATTAGCAGCATGCCGATTATCTGCTATTTGAGATTCAAGATAACGATGCGTTGCGTTCTACACTAAGTTTGATAAAGAAAAAAACGATAATTAATGTTGTCAATTCATCCTTTATTTGATGTGTTAGGAACTTCACAAACGGCAGTATAAGCCAGAATTGAATAATTTAGCAAAACAATAAAAGGAAATTAATTATTAATTCTAGAAACTGTTTTACCTAGAAAAAGTTTTAAATATAAATTACACAACGCCTAAATTTTGCATGTAACACCATTAAGATACATTCTACACATATTGTTTCCTAACCCCTAATATAGACAGTCCCAAAGGGCTGTGTAGACTGTAAATGCTTATTTAATTGCCAATCCTGTTACATACTACGCGGGGACATTTATTGCTGGTTTTATAGCAGTTTCACTTAACTTTTATTTTATGATCAAACTGCATAAAATTAAGAAAAATAATTCATTGAATAAAAATGCCACATTTAACTTTTTAGATGCAAATATAATTTTAGCCCCTGTCCGCTGAAACGTTTTAAAGCAAATCACGATGCGATCCTTTCACATGTGTTTTAAATACGAAAAATTATATAGAGATATTGATAGTTTGTACTAGTATCAAAGAAGAACCGGTCTATTTGTAGCAATTGTTTTTTATCATATAAGAATGGTTTGTAAGGATAATACAAAACCAATTACAAAACGCCTTTGGTCATAAACTTGGAGGTGAAGCATAAGACATAACAGGGAGAAATGAGATATGTACACGTTAAAACACCTATCTAGACAATATTAAAAGTTAAATATGACACAAACTCGTCTAAAATGTGATATTTACATAACAAAATCTCTATGTGCACACTATTTGACCCCGTGTCGTTCCGACGAATCCAGGGAAAGAACTTTAATGCCAAAAGTCAATTTTTCACTTCGATTTTTAAACAAACAATACAATGTGTCATTCTGAATTAAAAATTCGTTAGAAGCAGATAACTTAATCTTTAAAATGGTGCCTCATTTATCGATTTTGGTTAAGTATGAAGGGATTGAAAGGGATAGTCACAACAAATCCCCTTCTGGAAATAATATATATGGTTTTTCTAAACAAAAAGTCTAATGTGCACCTACGCGGATGTTGCCAATAAATAAACTCGTTAATGAAATATCTTAAAGATAATAAAAGCAAACGATTTTTAAATTTAAGTGTTCAGTACGAATGATAATAGCAAAATAAAAAAAGCTAACGCGTGCCATCTAGGGGAAGTAAAATTGTTTATAATGTTTATACTTCAATTTTTAGACAAGCAATAAGACGCGTAACTCTAAATTGCGGGGGGTCACAACCATAGTGAACCAAGTCCATCTAAACTAAATTGAAGAAATCAAGGTTTGAAGTTTTTTTGTGTGTAATCAATTCTAGTCAAGTGATATTGTCAAGACAAATATGACATTATATTGTTAAAACTGTATCTTTTTTAATTGTTCTGCATCTATAAATAGGAAATAAGTATTTCTGTTTCATATTGTGTTTTCCAGTAAAAAACTTGGACTTGGTTCGCTATGGCTATGAATATTCTATTGCATAGAAGAAAACTACGTCAGAGATTAATAAAGAAAACTACAATAATATACATTATGTGAATAAAAAAGAATAAAAATTTAATTCTTGATTCACTTTTCCAATGTAAACAAAAAATAACCTGACTCATGCTCCCATTTGACTTTTCTTAATCACAGTATGCAATAGTATCATCATCTTCCTCTTTTACCGAACTGTCCTGAAGCCTAGTATTTGTTTCCACGGGAAGGTTCTTGAAAAAATAATTTTGGATCGGTGGAATGAATGGAAGGAGATCCATCATATCTTTCTTTTTGGCAACACTAATCTTTTTCTTACCCATGTACAATATATCTTGAGTAACAGATGACAGAGAGAGCAACTGTCATCCACGAGCCTTCTTTTGCAATTTTTTCCCGGAAAGGTACATCTTCATTCAAGGTTTCTTTGAACTGTAAAATGAAAAGACAACCTCTCATAACTCTCAACCATCTAATATTCAGCCAATTTAAAGGAGCTCCCTCGGTATCCTTCTTTCTGTTTGTGATGGTTTATTCTAATGATCTTGTAGACAGAAAATCAGAATGTATAATATTAATGACTGTAAATTCATTAATGACTGATGTTTTTTCTTTGCATTTATTATAGTTTCCTTCCAATCACTTGGAACGTAAATATGTTCTTTCTTACGACTTCCTGCTTCAATCATTCCAAATTCTGCATCATTGGGAAGGAAGGAGTGACCAGAAACAATGAATTTGTGGTCAATTTTCTGTGCTACAATGTCTGTGCTATTGAATAGTATCAGCAGTGTGAGGGCCACTTTGATGTTCCGATTTTTCCCACAACAGGCATCAGAGTATAGAACAATATCCTTATGAGATGCAGCATTATTTTAAGATGTCGTAAGAGAATGCTTGAAATGTCTTGAGAGCCTCTTCCTCCCTCTGTCTCATCCCATAGATACATGAATCCAATATTATCATTAAAGGAATGTTTCCCAAAAGTATAAACGTAGAGATTGTGTTTATAATAAGCTACTGATGTTGTGAGTTTAAGAAAGGGAAGTGCTTTCTGTAAGTAAAAAGTACAGCAGTATCTATCATCTGAAGTTTTTTCCTTGTCTCTTTTTATTTCGGTTCTAGCCTGCTGTGCTCTCCCTAAATGGAGTTTCTTTTTGGTTTCAAGACTTTTTATGGTATTTTCTTCATTCTCCGCTGACAACTGTGTTGAAATTTCATCGCACAAACGACATGTATCTATACTTGGTAACTTGAAATTTAAATTGAACTTCGTTGTGAAAATTTTATAATAAAATTTTTCTTTCACGGGGACCTTATCCTTATCTCTGCATTCGTCTGCATACATGTCATACATTTTTCGAATGTAAAGATCATGATGAATATACTTTCTCTCAGGATTATCTTTCCTGGAATAGTGACTTTGATAAGCAGGAAATGACTTAATGTGTGCCACACCATCAGAAATGTCAATTTTGTTCCCAGGGGTATGCCTGCCCCTGGAGTCGACAATGGCGGATACATCATCTTTGGATAAACATCTATAAACATGGCGCTAACTAAGTTGAAAAGTACTAAAAAGTATTTTTTCCATACTCGAATATTTTTCTCTTTTACTCTAGGTGTGTATTCATATGTGTAAGATTTTGCAGCACCAGTACCATCACGACGTCTTGACCTAATTATATTTTTTCTTTGCACCAAACCACGAATGAATGCATTTTGTATAGAATGGTCTTCAAGTTTCCAGAAACTATCAAAAACTGCTTTACGTTGATCATTGGTAAATGAATCAACACATCGACGAGGGCAGTGGCAGTCTAATATTGATGGTAAATAGAGCTGGAACATATTCTTCACCTGAAGACCCTGCTTTGATACTCATTTTGCTAAAACAAAATATATTATTCAACTGTACTCGATGTTAAAATGTCTTATGAACTTGGTTTAATATGGCTGTGAAGCATTCATGAACTTTCTTTTCCCACTGTTGATACATGGGGCCATCTGTGGGAGAGAAAACATATTACTCACTTGATATACTATGGCAGTGGATAGAACATGTTTTTAAGTTACTCCAACATGAACTGTCTCCATTTTTTAAAAAAAGGACTTGGTCCACTATGGTTGTGAACCCATCAATTAACAATTCGCTTGAAGCGGCGATCTTAATCTTTAAAATGATACCTCATTTATCGATTTTCGTTACATATGAAGGGAGAAAAAGGGAGAAAAAATATTTTAGAAAATATATATATTCACTGCTCAAAACAATTAGGGGAGCACATGGTTTTAACGAAATTACGCAAATACTTACACCGATAAGTAACATAAAATAAATCATCCATAATTTAAAGCCTAGCAGGAAACGGAAGAAGAAAACTTCATATGAAAATCAAAGTTCATGACGTTAAAAACCAGAAAAAGAACATAAGGGCGGAAATCGGGTTGTTGCAGAAACGTCTGTTTCACTCCCTTAACTGTGAAATTCGATTCTTCAGTTATTGTTTTTGAGAAAAGGTGACTTGGAAATGTCTCAACAACGTGATTTACCGGAATCCATGGCATGGCGTATTATAGGCAGACTTGAATCCGGGCAAACACAACGTAGTGTCACGCACGCTGTTGGAGTCGCCAGAAGTGTCGTTGCAAGGCTGGGGAATGTTAGACGTCGACCAGGGCAAGGTCGGCCACGCGCCACTACAGCAAATGATGACCGGTATATAATGTTAACAGCTCGTCGAAACAGAACAGACAATGCTACTCAGCTGCAAAGACAGTCGCTCTTGGCAACAGGACGAAGTTTGTCCAGCCAAACAGTAAGTAATAGGCTTCATCAGGGAGGTCTCTATGCACGTAGGCCAATGGTCTGCATTCCATTGACCTCACGCCACCGTGATCCTCGGATATCACCGTGATAAGAAGATGGGCTGCTGAACATCGAGATTGGGAGCAACATGATTGGAGCCAAGTGCTGTTTACAGAGGAGTCCCGATTCAGTCTGGAGTGTGACACCCGACGTGTTTTGGTATGGAGGGAAAGGGACACTCGAAATAATCCCACATTCGTTCGTGAAAGATCACAATACAGACGAGCTGGTTTTATGGTATGGGGTGGAATCAGCATAGGTGGACGTACGGACCTGCATATCATTCGGAATGGTACTTTGACGGCCCGAAGGTATGCAGACGAGATACTGAGACCTCATGTCATACCTTACGCTGCAGCCATTGGAGATTCCTTTGGTTTCCAGCATGATAATACCAGACCGCATACAGCTTGTCTTGTGGAGAACATGCTTGAAGCTGAAAAAAATATAGCGTATGGAATGGCCAGCGTGCTCTCCCGACCTGAATCCAATCGAGCATGTTTGGTACATGATCGGAGGATGCACTGCTGCGAGACCAAGGCCTCCTTTTACTCTCCGAGACTTGGAGATTGCAATTCTTGAGGAGTGGAACCGTATTCCCCAAAGTCTTATCGATAACATCATCGCATTCATGGAAATCAGGTGTGCAGCAGTCTTAGCTGTCCGAGGAGACCACACGCCATATTAAAAATCTTGCATCATTTCTAAACAATACTTTATTTTTATAGTTTAAATGTAACCAAATTGTTGCCCTAAATAATCTTTTCATGTTTTTCCATATTTTCAAAGAATTAAAGGTTAATTACAAATTGTTTTACGTCTTTTTTTCTGTATTGCGCATTGATACGCGTGTACTATCCATTTTATGCCAATACGTGGCTGTCTGGCACGGTTTTCTTAACTTCTTTGCTTGCTTCCCAAATTTTTTTTGAGCAGTGTAGATGATTTTATGCTAACCTTGGAGTACACAGATGTCTCAAATGCTGAAATTTAATAGTTATTTTTGAAGACCATATTTTTAAAAAAAATTTAAGAATGTATTTTACCACGTAATGCAATTGACTAAATTACAAAATTCCTATTCAGATTTTGAAAATTCAGATTTTGAATTTTCTTCTTTGAGGATAATATAGTTGTAGAAAATGAATTCTCAAATATTTTTTTATCTCAATCACCAAATAGCCGTAACATAACACATAAAATACCAGTATTATCTCAAAATAACGTGACTTTGTTCTTTAGGTTTATAACAGGGTTATTTTTTCATTCTAACTCTTAAAATTAAATATGTCAGTTTCAACTAACTTTTTTTTAATTATAATATTTACATATTTTTAATGTATGATGCAAGTGCTTATTTTTAAACAAATTTTTCTTTTTTGAGGTTAATATGTTTCTAATAAATAAGTTATCATTTTTTTTACACAAATTGCCAAATACCCGAAACATAATACATAAATAAACAGTATAATCTTACAAATCAGGTGACTCTGTAATAGAGGTTTAAAACATATTTTTATTATTACAGCTCTTGAATTTAAACCTTATTTTAGTATTTGTCGGTTTCCAATAACATTATCTTTCACATTTGTACTATATACTTGTTTTATTAACAAATGAAGTATTTGCTTAAAATTAAAAAGAAGATTTATGAAAAGGAAAAACTTTCTTTTCATGGTGCGTGATAGTATTGTTGAGTTAAATCGCTTGTTCAAATGTTTTTAATCCTAACCTCAGAATCGTATACCCAGCGGTTAATAAAAACATTAAGATTTAATATTTTTTCCCATTTCAGGTGACTCCCTATCGTATCATAATAACATGAAATTTTCTACGAAAGACGAAGACAATGCCAATCGGAAGGATAGAAGTTGTGCTGAGACATATAAAGGAGCATGGTGGTATAACGATTGTCTTTATTCCAATCTCAATGGTCTGTACCACAGGGGAAAACATGAGATTAGTTATGAAGGAGTAAACTGGTATCATTGGAAAGGCAACAAAGAATCCTTGGAATCAACCGAAATCAAGATCCGCCGTAAATATATCTAGAGGCATAACTTTTCCATGAACACTCCAATGTGATCCGGAAATTGTAAACTGTGATTTTTGCGAATAAAACGTTTTGAAAGAATTTTCTATTATTGTAGAATAATATACCATACAATACATTATCTTCAATCGAAATATTCGTTTAGTGCAATAAACTCAAACTTGGGTAGCGTATCAAGTGTAACCCCCCCCCCAAAAAAAAAAAAAAAAAAAAAAAAAAAAAACTATACTCATTTATGTATATTTCAGTCATCACAAGGAAAGTGAAAAATTGTAGTTATTTTAGAGTACGAAAGGATGATTATTCAGAGAAAGATTCACGTATACGGATCTGGCAGTACATTTTAAATGTTCAATCTTTCAAAGATCCGAAATGCTAACATATCCATTGAGCTATCCATCAACATTTATACATTTGCTAGTGTAACGAGGAATTCGTTCCAGAAATAATTAATCTGGTTGGGCTCATAACGCACGTTAAATTAATGTAGAATCTCTAATTCTAAATAGTTGTCCCTTAAAATAAAATAGCGTAATTTCTACACCGTCCCTCGACGTGTGCGTTCTTGAGAATTTAGCCGTGCCCATTTCTCTTAAACCGTAAAACTTCAAACATAATTTGCTTAGCCAGATGTTAGTTTCAGGATTCCCTTGTTAAGTTTCTCTAAAATGCACTTTTATGGCTGGTAATTGCAGGGTGTTATTATCAACATTCAACTAGCCTTTGTACAGGGCATGCCGTTTTTACGTCTGTCCCCATAATTGGACCATAAAATCGGCTCTCCCTTGTTCGAAAGTTGTTTTCCCAAGTGTGAAATTGGCGCCAGCTTGGCATGAAGGCACTCTCCGAAGTTGTTCTTTCTCCCCTCGTTCGACCAATCATGCAGAGGCGTGAATTTCGTAGTATCAGCGCTAAGCCATTCACGGGCCTCCATTTTAGCGGCGCTCTCGGTGCGCTACTCTTGGCGAGGTTTCGGCATGGCCGGGTTCTTGTTATTGGCCATCAAGCGCTCACGTAGTTTTTTACTATATGTTTCCTCCGCGCTGAGGTAAGCTTCCGTACGCGTGGCACGGATGGTCTGTCTTTGTTAATTGGCGCTTTTCTCGTTATGGTAACCCTCGTTGTCCGCGTTTTTGCAGGCATGTCCAGTGATGAGAAGAAATGCGGGAGAGCCATATTTTTGGGGAGAGAGTGGTCTCTTATATATTTTGGAAGTTTAAGCACCCCATCTGTTTTGGCTCTGCCAATTCTGCATCGGGGGGCTATTTTTTTACATGGCGAATGTTATTGATCATCTTCAGTCTTTAGACCAATGCGGTCAATTTTTGTATTTCGTTGCAGCTCTGTAAATATGTTTCATATTATTCAAGACAGGCTCCATGTTTACTGATGCCGAATAAATTACTTTTTATTACTACAAAAAGAGATTTTGGCAATGCCTATTGGCAATTAGATCTTCCAGCTGATCTACAAAAAGTCGTCGCCATCACAACCCCATTCGCTTCTTATTTTCCTAAACGTGTTCCATTTGGCCTTAAGACAGCGACGAGTACTTTTCAAAATTTAATTGATAATGTATTAGAGCAGGTAAACCTGTCACGTCTTTTTGCTTAACAAGATGACCTTGTCATTGGTGCTATCACCAGGCACAATTCATCAGCTGCAAGGGGTAAAATTATTTTTATTTTGTACTTTTATAATGCATTGTACTTGTTTCCAATGTTACAGTTTGCTTGCATATAATAGTGGAATACATCTATTTCAAGTTTCCTTTTCTAATTGCTTTTAAAGCATTAAGATAAATTTGATTTAATGAATTTTGTACATTTTGGAATATTTTTCTTATTTTACTATTTGGAGGCAATCTTTGAATTATGCACTTTGCCTATTATATTAATCTAGTTAATTGATGATTATTATTATATCATTTCAAATTTACATCTTTATATGAATTTCTCAGACATGTATAATTATTTCCCAAAACTTTCGAACAAGGGAGAGCCGATTTTATGGTCCAATTATGGGGACAGACGTAAAAACGGCATGCCCTGTACAAAGGCTAGTTGAATGTTGATAATAACACCCTGCAATTACCAGCCATAAAAGTGCATTTTCGAGAAACTTAACAAGGGAATCCTGAGACTAACACCTGGCTAAGCAAATTATGTTTGAAGTTTTACGGTTTAATAGAAATGGGCACGGCTAAATTCTCAAGAACACACACTTCGAGGGAACGGTGTACAAATTACGCTATTTTATTTTAAGGGACAACTATTTAGAATTAGAGATTTTACATTAATTTAACGTGCATTATGAGCCCAACCAGATTAATTATTTCTGGAACAAATTCCTTGTTACAGCTAGGTAGATTGGAATAGCTTAAAATTATTCAAAGAATTTCGCTAATTTCTCGAAATTTTTTTCCGTCACAGTTTACGTTTTATAAATGTCATTTCTTTAAAAATAAAACTTTTGTGTCATTTTTAAAACTTAAATATTATTCAGAGAAATTTTCGTATAAAAATGTATACTGAAGGAAATTTAAACCTGGCTATAGTTTAGATTCATTTGTAAATCCGAAACAGATTAGCGTAATGGAACATTTGTAAATATATTTCACAAAGTTATGACTGCTTTTTATGTGATTACCAGCAGTTAATGGCCTACATGTGTAGAAAAATAAATGCGGCTTAACTTTTTCAGCAGTATATAGGAACATTCCAGAACTGAATTATTCATTTGTCTTATAATGAATATCAGTCCAATTCGTTTTATGCAATTCTATTATGTTATTTTATATCTAATGTTATTTTATATTTTACGATGTGAAATCTAGCGTTATTTTGATAGATTTTTTGCTGAAACAGATTGTTACTAAATTGTTGGGAAAATTCTATCACGAATTGGAGTAAAAACTCAGCAAGTACTAAAATAGTGTAGATTACATCACTCTCTGTATGTACTATTGTTCGCAATTCAGATATCTCCACTTAATCAAATCAAATGAATAAATTAAAATTATTCATGAGTAAAATTCAGCAATTAAATTGTACCAAAATTATGTGCTATCATCGAACCACTACACACACGCGCGGACGGTTGCTAATGTTTACATACGGTAGTTGAAGCCGTTGCCATTCGGAGTGAAGAAATATCGTCGAATTTTTTACCGCATACCTACGCTTTTTATAGATTGCTCACTCCTTTCAACAACGTCATATATCAAAAAAATTAATTTTTAGTTATGCTTGTTTTCAGAATTCCCTGAATGAGTAGTATATCGTCATATCTCACCGCTCAATATTTAGCCGCTAGAGAGAAGAATTTAAATTTATTTTCAAGACATTTCAATGTACTTTTAAACTTTCAAATCACTCTCCTTAAAAATCTTGTATCTTGAGATATGATGTTGTTGAAAGGAGTGAGCGATATATAGATGTTAATTTTTTAAAAGGTGGTCATGATTATCCACCGCTTCTTTTGGTGCCGCTGTAATCTAAGATTAGTTGGGGGTTTCTTGTCTGCCCTGGAACATATCTTTGTTAGAATGTAGAGTACTCATTAGTGCCACATTTTTATTATTTTATAAAATAGTTAAATACTGTTGTATACTCTGTGACGTAAAAAGATAATTTATGCACTTCTTTGTTAGTCATTTGTTGGGGTAGCTGTTTTTTTCGCTCTGCACCAAGCATTGTCATTTTTACGCTTCGACAGAAATTTCCGCGAATTCTATGATGTAAAGAAATTATCACAAGTAAGGTTGTGCCCCCTAATTTCATAGGTACGATCACAGACTACCCTCATTCTCTGATTTTTCTCAGGCATCTTTCCAGGTAGTTTTACTGAAAAAACTTATGGTTTCAGTACGTAAGATGTTTTGCTATCACATAGTTTCCATATCTTGATACAAACCATGGCTGATTTGCTGGGTATATATAGTTTGAATGGTACTCTACCTCAAAAGGCCAGCAACAGTTCCTCCACAGTGACATTTTCATAGGAATAATATAATTTGGAAAGCACTTCTAAACATTTTTCTGGCATTTCAAACACAGATGTTAGTTTGTCAATACGTCTTCTTTCTTTACCCTTGGATCTATTATCAAACCGCAGCACTCGACTTATTGTACAAAAAATCTCAAGGGACATTGTCGCATACACTAATATACTTAAGGCCAGATTCTGCATTTGGGTGGGTCGAAAAAAATAAATATATTTTTTCCGAAACGCTTTAGTGTGGAAAAGTTGCCTATTGTAATAAGAAGAAAAACGGCATAAAAAAATTTAAAGCATTTAACATCTTCCGTTCGCGCATCGTACTTCCAAGTTTATGAAAAATGGCAAAAACCACGATATTTTTGTAATTTTTTTTCTCTTAGTTAAAACTTCTAAAATAAACATGCTTTAGCTTTTATGCTTGTTTTATAGTTTAAATAACTTAAATAAATTAAATTCTGATCAATAATCTATTTTTTTCTGTTAGCGCAACGGCTTAGAAAAACAGAAATTAATCAATATTTTCCAATTTTCACTGGGCTACTCTCCGTTCGTTTTGTTAGACAAAACGAACCAGAACTCCCTTGAAATAGGTTGAACTGGTTTGAACTAGATTGAACCGTTGTTCAACCCTACTATGCCACTAAATAGTTAAATGAGATGGCCGAGCGGAAAGCTCGCGATCTTCAGCGAGCATTGAATGGCAAATAAGTTCCTTAAATAGGAGAGTACTCGGAAAATGATGAACACAAACAGTTCTATTGAAGACTCGGAGTATGAGGATTATGGATACAAACCAAGTACATCGACTGAAAAGACCCAATGGCAGATGAGAATTAGAGCAACAGCGCTAAACAGCGATCGGTTGAGAGTTTCTGATCCGGCAACAGCTTTAATAGCGCCAAGTGTTCTGCGAGACGTTTGGATGATAACCTACATTGTTTCTTCCTATGTGGGTGATAAATGTAAAACAGGAAGAGACAAGAGTCGTGTTTGGACGGATTTGAAAAGTCAATTCACACCTACTGAGGAAAATTGAGATATTTTCTTTAACGAACTTTTCTTTGAGATGATACTTTGTTCGTCGAAAAGTTTTATGCCAAGCAATTTCGCAGGAATGTGAAAGAAGAACACTATTATCTTATCCAGGAACCTGAATAAACTTTTATTGTACATGTATTTCCTTTCTCGAGTTCATTAAAAGATATAACTCAAAGCATTATTTCTCGTTTGTCTGAAGTATCAATATCACTAGAAAAACTAGAAGTAGGAGGGTATGATGACATTGTAACCAATACTGGATGGAAGAATGGTGTCATCCACGACTAGAAAATCATGTAGGACGCCCGCTACAGGGGAGCATATGCCTCCTGCATTCTGATGAGCTTCCTTTTCACCACAATTTCCAACATATTGACGGTCACACTGCAGGACCTAATTATTTTAGTGGACCAATCGGGCAACAGCTCACTTGCTGCAAAAGATTCCCTGTGGTTGATTATTAACCCATAGATTGTACGATTCCTGATATAGACAGGAATTTATTGAGCAAAAACAACAGTATTAATTGGACATTTAAAATGAAATCCCCTTGGGATATTGTCCAGAAGGCTTGGCAAATATGGACTTTGGTTCTTTGTCCCATTCCAGATGCCTAACTGCGGCCAACCGAGTCCTTAGGTTGTATATTAAATCATCAAATCCATCCGAAAACTTAAAAAAAATATTTAGCTTCATCTTGAAATCATATATGCCTAAGTGGATTGCCATAAAAAAGAGAAAATATTTTACTGACGGACCAAAACATTTCTTTCAAGCAATCCAAACATCACGGTATTTATCCAATGAATTACGTCAAGTTGTCGATCCAGTAATTCCACAAAATGCATTCTTTGCGCAGCCAGAGAATGTTCTGTTGTCAATGCTTGTTGATGTAAGAGAACATATTCGGGAGCTTGGTTACAGAAGGATCTTAAACGCAAGACAAATCGTCCCAAAGAAGAAGAGTGTTAGAAATTTCGTACCACCAAAGATAAACTTTCAAGCTTCCGATTACATTGAAATTATTAATTGGAATTTTTGTGTAATGTATCCTACCCCAATGCTGCCGAACCTAAGTAAAGATCATATTAAATCATTCATGAATTCTGACACTACGCCCAACAGAGAAATACTGAAGTTTCCTTGTTACACCCAGAATAGGGAGAGGTGCGTCAAAATTGTGATAGGGGCCTCGAATAAAGTATGTGGACATGAAGCTAGAATTGGCTATATCCGAGCAACAGTGAAGTTTAGATCGGTTATGCCTCGTTTCTCCAAAAAATCAGACTTTTAATGTGTATAGATATAAAAAAAAAATTAAAATCAGATTAAGCGAAAAAATCCGGCTCTGTGGAAAATCTTTGTAAATAGACATAAATATAATGTAAATACAACATCTAACAATTTAATGGTTGATTGAGTAGGGTGTGGGTTGAACTCGACGTGCAACCATCTCTGCGTAGTGAGTACTGGCTTCTTTTGTTCTAGCAAATCGACCGAAGAGTTACACAGTTAAGATTGTTAAAAATTGTTACATTTCTGTTTTTCAAAGACGTTGCGCGAACGGAAAAAATTAGATTTATGATCATAATTTACTTTATTTAGGTCATTTAAACAATAAATCAAGTATAATAAACAAAAGCGTGTTTATTTTAAAATTTTAACTTTAAAAAAATTATAAAATTATCGCAATATTTGAAACTTTTCACAAAATTTAAGTACGATTCGCAAACGGAAGATGTTAACCGATTTTAAATTTTTATGCCGGTTTTCTTCGTATTACAATAAGCAACATTTCCGTACTAAAGCGTTCCGGATAAAAAATATTTATTTATTTTTGCCCACCCTATTCTGCATGCCATAAGCTATTTATCGATTCGCCATGTTGCTTGTATTCTCCAGCCAATATTATAACCCAATATACGCTCAGAAGTAGACATCATCTACTTTTTTCCACTTCTCCCCATAAAAGTTTAGTCCCTCAATATTGGTCATTTTTATTATTTCATTTTCAACAGAACTAAATATAACATCTTAAGGACTCACTAAATTTAACATGCATAAGGAAATCGAATTTGTAGCACGAAAATATTTTATCAGGATGCAAGGGAGTAACGGAATATCATTGAAGTTTTGCTTCGTGTCATATTGACCCGAACAGTACACAAGTAACAAACTTAAAGAAATACTCAAAATAAAAATTATGTACAAAGATTTTTTAACCGTTAAAAACTTTTATATAGAAACAAAATCACAAGATCTAACACTGTTATCACTAATGCTTCAAATTTTATACACTGGAAAAATTTATTTCAGATTAAATAGACAAGAACAAAACACCAGGAAAAAAAGGAGTTATCTCCATCATTCCGCTCAATGATAAAGCCCTCATCTAAACAGTAAACTTTCCAAGATACGTGTTCTGGTAGAACCACACCCTACTGTGTGTTACCTGGCAGCTAAATAGGAAGAGGGTCACTTTTAATTTCAATAATCTATTATAAGGCTATTTCAAGTATATTTTAGAAGTACATAAATACACTCATGGACAAAAAAATTAGCGCACCAAGAAATAATTGCGGGATCATAACGAAACTTGCAATGAAGGTACATGTCGGGGAGATATGCAAATTATTAGAAATGCAGCGTGATTGCTCATTACTTATAGCCGGTAGAGGGTGTGACGTTGTCTCCATTACTCCACGAACTTGTAATTATATAAGTCTGTGTTGCTCGTTCCTACCCCTCAGCATGAACTTGTCATCTATCGGCGAAATGTTAAACTGAGCGGTCTCATAAACTCTCGGATAAGAGGCCATAGATTTTGTGTAATATGCGATTTCTGACGTTATACAAGTAATAAATACCTGAGTGGTTCGAGGGCTCTCCAGAATTTTGACACTATAGCGACATGTGGAATCTCATAAACTTTGGACCCTTACGACCACTTAAAACGCCGGAGAAAGCTTTTGAATTCGCCGACGTATAAAAGAAGACCCCCCCAATACTCCGAGGAGAGATCTGTTTTTGAGAGACGGAGAGAGCTGTTTTTGAGTGTGAGAGAGACGGAGCTCTCTGGTCCGAGAGGCCTTCTGTAGGCCAGAGTTGGCTGGGAACCCGAGCCGTCCTGACATCGCTAACATGTAAATTCTAACTCGCTGTATATATTTGCTTTTTGTAGTTGTAGTTTGTAAGTGTTTAAAGTGGCGTAGTAAAGTAATTGAAGCGAAATGCTTGTCGTTATTACTACCTACGTCACAGCTGGTGTCAGAAGAAGTGGGATTATTGAGTTAGAGTTAGTTAGTGGTTTTTAGAAGAAGAATACGTCAGTATTTAGATATTGTTATAAGAAGAATACGGCAGTATTTATAGTTTTTAGAAGAAAGTGTACGAGAAATCCGTCTGGAGCAAGAAAATTAGTTGTTGAAGATTGTGATTGTGAGAAATTCACGGAAACTTACGCCAGTAAGAAAATTGTTGAAGATTGTGATTGTGAGAAATTCACGGTACGAGATAAGTTGTGTTTCGAAGCCGAAAACAGATATTTTCGCCGTGCTGTGTTGCCAGAAGGAAGGAGAAGGCAAGAAAATTTTTTCTACTCCTGTGGTTCCGAAAAGTGTATCATTCCAGTGCAGCGCTAAGAACGAGTGTTTAGATTTCGCCGCAAGTTTCGTCTTCTGAGGTCGGAGGTCAACGGTACAGCTGATTCTCCCAGTGTGGTTCGTGTTTCCCCGAGTCGAGAGGAGCGAAAAAAAGGTGGTTGACCTATATTTGCGGGAGAGAAAGAAATTATGTGATTCTGTCTCTGGAAAGGTTTTCGGTGCAGTGAAGTGTTGTGTTAATTGTGGGCCTAAGGGCTGAAGATTATTTTTTGTGTTGTGCCTATGGATTATCATAGATTCAAGCAGCTAAAAAAAAGGGGTGAGTCTATTTCCAAAAATTCTAGAAGTTATTGCTTAAAATTCTGTAGTTAAAATTCTTAAAATATTCAAAAATTTTGAAGACATATCGGAAATATCTTTGTTTATTTATGAGATTAGAGAGAAATCCAAAAAAAATATATATATATGTGATGAGATTCAATTGTTTTGTTTAAAGAGTGTATATGATATATTGTTCTCTTTGTAAAATTATTTTTTAATATTATTTTAAAGAAGTTCATTTTATATTGTTAAATACTTTTCTCTAAACAAGTATTTAAGGTCTTAAGATTTTTAATTTTGTGTAAATTTTAATAGTACTGTGATTCTATTGAGTTTTTAACTTACAAGATATTATTATAATTATTATTATTAAGTCGGTAAATTAACGGGTAGCAATGGCGTTTTTGGGCAAAGGAAAAAAAGAGGATCTAGTTAAACTGGTTCAGGAACTGGAGATTCCTCGGGAAGGAAGTGAAACAATACTGAAACTGAAGGTTTTGGTTACAAGCCAAGAAAATTATGATCCCGAATTCGTGGCTGAATTATGCCAGAGTATTTTGAAGGCGAATCAGGAAGAGTTAGAAAGACGAGAAGCAGAGAAATCTCGTATACATAATTGGGAGAGGGAAAAAGTCCTACACAAAGAAAAATTGCAATGGGAGGCGGAGTTAAAAGCCAAAGAATTGGAATTAAATTTTGAATTAGAAAAATTAAGAATCGCACAAGGAACTTCTAGTTCCCAGTCCACCGCAGAAAGTATAAATTCGAGACCCACTGATTTAAATTTGAAAAAATTAATTCCCGAATTTAATCCGGATAAAACGGACATTAGTTTATATTTAGTACTTTTTGAGCGACAAGTTAAACGCGCAAAAATACCTAAGGAGAATTGGGTTTCGCACCTTGTAGGAGTCCTACCAATTGATATAATTAGCGTTATAGCCAGAGAACCAGAAGAGTACGCAGAAAATTATGATCACATAAAACAGACCCTCTTACTCCGTTACAAATTAAACCCGGAGTCTTTTCGCCAGAAATTTGTAGCCCATCAAAAGAATCCCCTGTCAACCTGGAAGGACTTTGCTTTCGAGTTGCGGAACTATTTACGAGAATGGTTAGATGGTTTAGAAGTAGATAATTTTGAATCTCTGAAAGATCTTTTGGTTGCAGATCAAATAAAGAAAAGAGCAAAGATGGAGGTACGCGAACACTTCATAGATAAATGGTCCGATATAAAAACGGAATCGGACATGGTTGAGTTACTAGATGGGTATGACAGTGTAAGAGCAATGGGCCCAAAATTTAAAGATGCGAGGGATAGTAGGGTAGAGAGAACGCGTCCGTTCATACAAGAGAAGCCTCGGGAAAATAAGCCAAAGTTCTATCCCCCTGGTGCGTAAGCAGCACACGGTCCAGTAAACCGAACTAGGGCGTTTGATCGGAGAGTAAATTTAAAGTGCTTCGGTTGTGGCTCCGAAACGCACCTTCGCTCATCCTGCCCACGATTTCAGAAAAAAACAACGTCGGGTTCCGTAAACAATGTGCAAGAAAGTGAAAAGCCTGATCTGTTAGAATCCTATACATTCCCAGGTAAGGTGAATGACCAAAAGATTGACATTCTTAGGGACAGCGGTGCATCTCTTGACATTGTTAGTAGACGATTCATTTGTCCACAAGAATTTACAGGTGAGACAGTTTGGTTAAAACAACCGCTGAGTTTAGAGTTAATTTGCTTACCTCTAGCTCGTGTGGAGATAGCGGGAGATTTTGGGAAAATTATTACTAAGGCGGCTATATGCGGAAATCATTTGGACCAAAATCGGTATTTATTAGGTAATAAAACGGCCGAGATGATACGAGAGAAATATGGGTATGATTTTTTTTCGGTAGAACAGCTAAATGCAGTCCAAACGCGCTCTCATACGAAGAGCTTACGAAAAGAGGCCGAAACGGTCAAACGAGATGCAGAAAACACGGTTGAATTGAGGGTAGATAATCGCGAAGAGCAGGAAAATAGCATCCCGATAGAAACGGAAGAGCCAATAGTAATTCCAGCATTGGAGGCAGAAGCTCCAGAATTAGACCTCTTAAAGATAGATAAGAAAGGTTTTTTGGAAGCGCAGAAAAAGTGTGAAGAGGTAAAAGAATTAGTTAGCCGAGTAAGCGAAACAAGTGCAGGAAAAGCAGATAAAACGTATTCGATCATTGATGGGATTTTAGTTCGGAATCGCGAAGATCGTTTTGGAAATGTTACAAAATTATTAGTAATTCCAAAAGCATTGAGACATCAGGTAAAAACGCTGTGTCATGAAGGCACGGCAGCGCATTTAGGTGGAACTAAATCAAAAGATAAATTGATTAGATATTTTTATTGGCCAAATTGCTATAAAGACATGGACGAGTTCGTGCGTAGTTGTGACCAATGTCAAAGAGCAGGGCGTCCGAACGAGAAGAAAAAGGCTCCATTGAAACTGGTTCCGGTAATTCAGGAGGTTTTTAGCAGAATTAATATTGACACGTGCGGACCCTTACCTTTGACCACCGAGGGACACCGTTACATATTGACTGCAATATGCATGACATCTAAGTACCCGGAAGCGATTCCGCTAGCAGATATTAGCTCAGTTAAAATAACCGATGCGTTATTAAATATTTTTAGCCGTACAGGATTTCCTCGCGAAGTGCAAAGTGATTTAGGAACTTCTTTCACTTCGGCCCTAACTACAGAGTTTTTTGATAAATTCGGTATTAAGGTACACCATAGCTCTGTACACCATCCGCAAAGTAATCCTGTAGAACGTTTTCATCGAACTGTAAAAAGACTTTTGAGGGCATTATGTCTTGAATCAGGTGCGGACTGGAATAAACATTTACCAGCCATTTTACTAGCTCTCCGTACAGTAGTACATGAAAGTACAGGCTATACACCATCTGAATTAGTATATGGTAAGAACTTACGAACCCCTGAAACCTTGCTAATGGAACGTTGGTTAGATCCGCCCCCTGAAGGTGACTTAGTAACAGAGTACGTTTTTAATTTAATAAATAGGTTGAAAAGATGTCGAGAAATAGCGATAACGCGAGTAGAGGAAATGCAAGGAAAAAGAAAAGTCTGGTACGATAAGAATGCAGTGAAACGGGAGTTCAAGGAAGGAGATTTAGTCTTAGTTTTGGCGACGACTCGACCTACTAAGCTTTCATTGAATTGGATAGGTCCTGCAAAGGTTAGGAATAAAATATCGGAAACCAATTATGTAGTAGAAATTCCTGGTAAGAAAAATAGGACTCAAATTTACCATATTAACATGCTAAAACCCTATTACACTACACCCGAACATGTAAATTTGTTGAGTTATGAAGGCGATCTTGAAGTGAAGGAAGATCATGATTTAGATATCCCGTATTTAGAAAACAATCCTACGAATTTTGATTTTCGAGAATTAGTTAGATTTAGTGAGCTAGAGAAAAATTTGACAGCTGGTCAAATTGACCAATTAAAAGAAGTATTGGATAGGTTTGCTTCGTGTTTTTCAAATGATCCTGGTACCACAAATTTAGTAGAACACGACATTACTTTAATCAGCGATAAACCGATAAGATCAAAAACCTATCGCACTTCACCGAGACAAACGGAAATATTAAAATCAGAGATCCAGAAAATGTTACGGTTAGGGATTATCGAAGTAGGTGAGTCTGATTACACCTCACCGTTAATTTTAGTAGAGGCCCCAGGTAAAGACCCTAGACCATGCGTAGATTACCGAAGGCTGAATGAAATCATTAGGACAGAGTATTTCCCCCTTCCAAACATCGAAGAGCGAGTGGAAAAAGTATCATCGGCAAAATACATTATAGTATTGGATTTGGCTAAGGGATATTGGCAGATTCCTTTAAGCGAAAAAGCGCAAAGATATGCTGCGTTCTGTACAACATTCGGAACTTTCAGATGTCTAAAAATGAGTTTCGGTTTAAAGAATGCACCATTTTTCTTTAGTAAACTTATGTCGGATGTATTAAAGGAAATGGAAGATTTTGCCGTCCCCTATTTAGATGATGTTGCTATATTTTCCGACACTTGGGAAGCCCATATGAAACATATAAGTTTAGTTCTAGAGCGAATAAGAAGGGCGAATTTGAAAATCAAACCCGCTAAGTGTAAATTCGCGCAAAGCCATATAAAGTATTTGGGTCATATCGTTGGGAATGGAACGCGTACTCCAGCGGAGGCAAAAATTGAAAGTGTAAAAAGTTTCCCGACGCCGTGAACCAAGACTCAAATCCGTGCGTTTTGGGGATTATCTGGATATTACAGCAGGTATATAAACAATTATTCCGTACTCGCAGCTCCGCTGACAGATGCATTGAAGGGCAGAGCTAGAAAAGGTGAAGTTTTTTGGACTGATGCATGCGAAAAAGCGTTCCGCGCATTGAAAAAGAGTCTTACGGATAAGCCCGTGTTACATGCCCCAAATTTCAATCGTGAATTTATCGTGCAAACCGATGCTTCGAATTCAGGAATAGGAGTAGTTTTGAGCCAAGAGTCAGAAAACGGAGAAGAACACCCTATTCTATACCTGAGAAAAAAGTTTTCAGACGTTGAAAGACGTTACAGTACCACTGAGCGAGAATGCGCCAGTATAGTGTTTGCAATAAAAAAATTACATTATTATTTGGATGGTCGAAATTTTACAATCATAACCGACCACAATCCTTTACGTTGGTTACGTACAAATGCCAGTTCAAACCCCCTATTAATGCGCTGGGCACTTGCATTACAACCGTATGAATTTGAAGTAAAACATAAATCGGGCAGAAATCACAAGAATGCAGACAGTCTTAGCCGGGAATGGTCCGACCCAAAAGAATTGGGTCAAACCACCGCAAACCCCTCTAGTGTTAGGGAAGAGAATTCGAACTCGATTTCCCCTCCTGTGGAAGGTATACTTACGAATGATGTAAGCCTTGAAGAGATAAGAAGGCAATAGTACCTTATGTTTTCTTATGTTATTTTGTTTAGTGAATCATGCAATTGTGTATCTTTTGTCATAGTAAGGAAAAAAACTTTTGCGTTTATTTTGTTCTTGTAGTAGATAACTAAATACTTGTTATGTAGAGATATAACAACATGAATGTTGTATTCAAGGGTTTAGAAAGCATAAAATGTATGAGAATTTTGATTTTGCTGTATAAGAAGTTGTTATGTTATATGCTTAATGTTTAGATAAAAGAGTAGATTTAAAGAATGTTATATGTTATACTTACTTGTTAATACTCAGTTATAATTGTATTAGACATGAAATGGAGTTATTGTATTAGACATGAAATTAAGTGTTAGTTGAGGAATATGAGAAATTAGGAAAATGTGTGTTTATTATCGTCTGTGAATTGGATTTCTCTCTAGCACTTTTCAGAAGGTCATAACGTTAAAATTGTTAACATTTTAAGACAAAATTATGGCTTTGTACTTATATGCAATAACTCTGAATTTAAATGGAGTGTCTCTAGGATGGAATTTTTCCGAGGAAAACTTCTTATAAAGAGGGGAGGAGTTGTGACGTTGTCTCCATTACTCCACGAACTTGTAATTATATAAGTCTGTGTTGCTCGTTCCTACCCCTCAGCATGAACTTGTCATCTATCGGCGAAATGTTAAACTGAGCGGTCTCATAAACTCTCGGATAAGAGGCCATAGATTTTGTGTAATATGCGATTTCTGACGTTATACAAGTAATAAATACCTGAGTGGTTCGAGGGCTCTCCAGAATTTTGACACTATAGCGACATGTGGAATCCCATAAACTTTGGACCCTTACGACCACTTAAAACGCCGGAGAAAGCTTTTGAATTCGCCGACGTATAAAAGAAGACCCCCCCCAATACTCCGATGAGAGATCTGTTTTTGAGAGACGGAGAGAGCTGTTTTTGAGTGTGAGAGAGACGGAGCTCTCTGGTCCGAGAGGCCTTCTGTAGGCCAGAGTTGGCTGGGAACCCGAGCCGTTATGACATCGCTAACATGTAAATTCTAACTCGCTGTATATATTTGCTTTTTGTAGTTGTAGTTTGTAAGTGTTTAAAGTGGCGTAGTAAAGTAATTGAAGCGAAATGCTTGTCGTTATTACTACCTACGTCACAAGGGCGTTGAACATCGTACTCTGTGGAGTATAAAACAGGTAACCAAAGCTTGTTTGAATGTGCTGAATCATTTACAAAGGAAGAGCTGAGATAGACATGCCATTACGCCGTGTTCGAAGACAATATAAGCAGTTGTCGCAGTTTGAGAGGGGGAGAATAGTCGGGATGATGGAAGCTGGGTGGTCAGCTAGGCGAGTAGCTCGTCAATTAGGCCGCTCTGATAGTGTTGTGAGGAGGTGTTGGGACCAGTGGACCCGAGAGATGTCATGTACACGAAGACCAGGTTCAGGACACCCTCGACAGACCAGTCGTCGAGAAGACCGCCACATCGTAAGAAATGCACGCGTACAGCCAACTGCTTCATCGGCCGCCATCCAGGCACAGGTAGCACCTTCACTAGGGGCCTCTGTCTTCTCGAACCATACGAAGGCGCCTGGCTGAAGGACAGGTGGTATCGCGGCGTCTATTACGTGTGCTGTCCTTGACGCCCACTCATCGACTCCTCCGTTTGGAGTTCTGCCGCGCACGAGGAAACTGGACTGCAGTGGAATGGAACCAGGTCGTCTTTAGCGACGAATACAGATTCAATCTCGGCATTGATGACAATCGTGTTCGTGTGTGGAGAGCCCGTGGTGAACGCTTCAATCCTGCCTTTGCTGTACAGCGACACATCGCTCCCACAGCTGGTGTGATGGTATGGGGTGCCATTGCCTACAATACACGGTCACCCCTAGTATTGTTCCGTGGCACCATGACAGCCCAGCTGTATGTTCCTGTAATCCTGCAACCACATCTGTTGCCACTCATGCAACGGCTCCCAGGAGCCATTTTTCAACAAGACAATGCTCGGCCTCATACGGCAAGGGTGTCACAAGACTGTGTCCGCACTGTTACTACCCTTCCTTGGCCTGCCCGATCCCCAGATTTGTCTCCGATCGAGCATATCTGGGATCATTTGGGACGACGAGTTGGGAATCCCACGAGTTTGAACGAACTAGAGGCAAGGTTACAGCAAATATGGAACGAAATGTCTCAAGACATCATACAGAACTTGTATGACTCAATGCCCGATCGTATCGCATCGTGCATTCGCGCTAGACGGGGTCCAACGGAGTATTAACTCCTCCGTTCTTTTGCCTTTTTCTCTGAAATAAATTATCCTTTTTCTTTGATTTTCTTATCATTTCCTTATATCAAAGTAGTCATTACGTATGTAAAATTTCGTTTCATTTTGACGACTCCTTCTTTGTGCGCTATTTTTTTTGTCCATGAGTGCATTTCTAAAGCTGTAAATATATCTATTAACTTATGGACATCTCCAGTCACATTGGTAAAGATTCTAACATCCAGCAAAAATCAATATTATTTTTTATGGACATTTAATTAAGATTTAAGATGATAATCATAATTTGGCTTGTCGATTCAACTACAGCTCAGTTTGCTGTTTTAGACGGAAAATGTGACAGTAAAAAGGATCGTTTTGATTGTTCGAGTTAACGTCATTTTTAAAAAAAACCATTAGACTTTCAGTATCTTATGTCAGTTACAAATTTAAGCCGCAAAACCCTTTTACAATCGACACGCATATCCATACGATCTAAATAGGTTATTTGTTTCCATTTCTTCCCATGCCTCATACAATTGCCTATAATGTAGAATTTATTAGTTTAAAATGCATTGTTTTATTCCTTAGGGCTTAATATATTTTTAGTATCTGTCCGTTCAATATATTGTTTAAACATTATTCTCAAATACAAAGCAATAAAAAAATTATTACTTTTTTTTTCTAGAGAAGTTATGTACTTTTTTACTCTATATTTTAAATTTAAAGGTTGATATGAATCATTACACAATATTTCGGTTGTATATATTTCAGTTCATTTACCATGAGAAATTTATGAAAACCTTATGATTCAGTTTCCTAAAACAGAAAATTCCATTTCTTAAATTAACAAAAAATTCTCTTCTTAAAGGATATTATGAATTAAGTAACTCTCCTTAGAAACCTATTGAAACATATAATCAAGTATTACCCAGTAAAAAGCTTTTTTTTTTCAAGTGAGGTAGTAAATTTTTAATTCTAATGATGAAATTTTAATATTTTTTAATATCTATTGTTATATACCAGGGAAGGCCAAATTGGGTTTCCTAAAGTGTGTGCGGCTCTATATGTTATCCACTGTTTCCACAAATTTGGGCGAGAATGAAAATATTTAAAATTAAAATTAGCAGCATGCCGAATATCCGTTATTTCAGTTTCAAGTTAAAGATGCGTTGTGTTTTACATTAAGGATGATAAGAAAATTTACAATTCTTATTTTAAAATCATACTTTAACTAAAATTTTAGGAACTTCAACAACGTCAGTGTATGCCATAATTGTATAATTTGGCAAAACAATAAAAGAAAATTTATTATTAATTCGAATAAAACCATTTAAAAAATTTGAAATGAAAATTACACTACGAATAAATGTTGTATGTAACACTAGAAAAATACATTTTACCCTATTGCTTCCCAACTCTTGATGTAGACAGATATTCAGAACCAATGATTTAGACAGTCCCAAATAACTGTGTACCCGCAGAACGTTTTTTTTTAAATTCCCCCTCCTATTACATCTAAATATGCGGACATTTTTTTTCAGATTTTTTTACCATCTTCACTAATTTTAATTTTTAAGATTTTTTGCAAAAGAAAATCCAGTAAATAATTTTGTGCTAGCTTTGGATTACACACGTTTATCAAGTGTTGAAGATTTATAGTAATTTTTTAAGACTTGAAATTTTCTCCTTATTTTAAGACCTACATATTTTTCAACAAATGATGCAATCGCTTGAAATTAAAAGCAAGTTTAATGGAATAAAAATATTTTTTTCTTGTTGATAGTTTTGTTGTTGTAAATCGTGTACACAAAAGTTTTTATCCAACTATATAATATCATACCTATTGTTTTTTAAATCTTTAAAATTTAATATTTTTTCAGGTGACCCTTTGTCGTACCATCGTAAAATGAAATTTTCAACGAAAGGCCAAGATAATGACTTGAGTAAGGATAGCAGTTGTGCTCAGAAATTTAAAGGACCATGGTGGTATAATGAATGTCATTATTCCAATCTCAATGGACTGTACCTCCGGGGAAAACATGCGAGTGTGGCTGACGGAGTAAACTGGTATCATTGGAAACGCAACGATGATTCTTTGGAATCAACTGAAATAAAGATCCGCCCTAAATGTATCAAGTAGCATCTTTTTTCAGTGAACACTCCTATGTCATCAGGAATATGTGAACTTTGTGCTCTTTGTGAATAAAATATTTTGAAAGAATTTTATATAATTTTAGAGCAATATCCTTATGCTTTCTAATTCAAGGAAATTTTCTTTTAATGCGATAAATAAAAACTTGTGCAACGTATGAGTTTATTGAATCTCTGGATATTAAAAAAATTAAATTTTATTAAATAAAATTTGTTCAGGAAAAGGATATTGGAAAATTGTAGGGACTTTGGATTACGAAAGGCTGATTATTTTGAGAAAGCTTCACGCATACAGACATGCTTCCGGTATTACATTATAAATATTCAATCATTCAAAGATTCGACTTGATGGCATATTCATTGAAATATCCATCAACATTATAGTACTTCTACATGGTAAATGTGAACAGCCCAGAAGTATTCCAGCCATATCACTCCTTTCTAGTAATTTATTTTGAGTCATAGTTCACGTTTTTGGAATGCCACGACCTTTCAAATAAAACATATTTTTTGCATTTTAAAACTAGAATATACTTGATTGATATTTTTGAATAAGAAATATAAAAGGAAGTAAATTGAAACCTGACTAAAGTTGTGTTCCTGGTCAATTCTGAATCAGATTAGCTAAATGAAAAATTTGCATACATATTTGACGGAATCATGATTGTTCTTATATGATTATTGGCAGTTCATGGGTAAAATGGGGAGAAAAATTAATACATCTTAACTTTTTCACAAGAAAAAAGCAGCATTCCATAACTGAATTCTGAATCCGGTCTTATAAAGATTATCAGTGGAAAGCGTTTGTAATTTTTTATACTATTGTATTTTATTTTGATTCTACTTTTTACCATTGGAAATGTTCATTTTGGGGAAGATTTTCAATTGAACTAAATTGGATTAAAATCAGGGAATATTTGAGATTTGTATAGTATAAAAAAAAATGTTTTCAGAGACACTATAACGGGGGTCTAGCAACAGTAGAATTATATGGTATCTAAATGAATGATCACGAATTTCTAAGTTTGTTTAGGTACTACATTACACTTTCAGTAAGGACTAAAATTGGAGAGTGAAGTATTAATCCTCGAACACTCGTTTGGCAATGCATTCAGAATAAGAAGAATATTTTTCCTAGGAAGCTTGAAACATAACATAAGGTTTTAGCAAATCTTAAATATGAATAAATAAGGAATTTTATAGTTATTGTACATAACTTTATATTGAGTGTTAAAAACTGAGACTAATCGAACAATGAATGAAATAAACAATTAAATCTTGTAGAGTACGCTATAGAGTTCTTTTACATTTAGTCAAAGGGGTTCGTTATTTTATATTACTTCATGTGTTTGTTAAAGCGTGAAATGCCCGGTTGGTTGAGAGCGCTTTTAGTCAACAATTGTACCACAAGTGAAATATTTCGTAATTCCGGTAAAAAAAAAATTTTAGAGGGGAATTTTGGATTTCTTCAGGTATTTTTTAATAGAGAAGCTCTTTTACCCAGAGAATATCAGTGAACTGGGTGAGAGGTGGCCTGGACAATTTATTATTTCAAAACATATATATGTTCTAATTTCGAAATACTTAATATTTTTGAGATTGGTATTTGCAAAAAAATTTTATTCAATTTAAAATTTTAACGGAAAATCAAAAATGGATGCATTGATTTTGAAAATTATAGAAACATTTATATATTTGATTATTACGATAAGCCATTTCACGAACAAAACTTTAAAGGAAAACCCCATCTTAGAAATCATTTGTCGTTCTTGAAACGAATATTCAGGAAATGTTTAATTTTTATAAATTATTTTCTGCATTTGAGGAAATGCAATGTTTGGGGTTCTTGCAAGTTAAAACTTAATAAATAAAAATATTTTGTTTTTCTAAACTTATTTTCTTCATCCTTCAAAATGTATTAAAATTTGTTGGGATATTCCTGCATAACAAAGAAATTTCGCCTGTGTACAGAAAAATATTAAAATCCAACGTGGTTGAAATTTTAGCAAATCCGATTTAGTTTCTAATTGTTTCTTTTCCATTAAAAAAAATATAAATCGAGAAATATTCATAATAAAACTTATTACTCAGATGTCAGTGTTCAAATTGAAAATATACCCTGTATGGTTTAAAAGATAACTCTACTGATCTGACCGTTGGTTCATCTATTCGTCGTATAACTATCACGAACTGACCAAAAGTCCCGAAATCAGGCTTTTCTTAGAAGATTAAAAGAGTGTCTTAACCCGTCGTTGGTCGGACCAATTTGAGTAACCCCAGTGGTCGCGCGTGAGAGTTTTCTCACACTACCCATTTCCGCTGTTTTAAGTTGTCTACTCAAGAAAAATATTCCAAAATTGTCTATTTTCAAGGAATTACATTATTATTTAGCAATCACGAACAATGAAACTACAATTAAAATAATTATTCTACAGCTATTATTCAGGAAAATTAATAGCGAAAGTGAACTAAAAATCATACCTACTTTACGAATCAAATGTATGAAAAGAATATTATTTATACTTTATTAGAACATCAACTGCAAGTCTTATAAATTAGACGACATGGACCTGGTAAATAAAATATTATACTAGAAGTATTGATTAACACAGCATTCGGGGCATACGTAAGTTGAATGTTCGGTACAAATACGTCGCGCTCAGGTAACAAAACCCTTTTTTGACTTCCTATTTTTTCTTCGAGGACAGAATGCACAAAATCCGGCGGTTTCAACATTTCGTTTGATTCTTGAGGAGCCTTTAAGTCCTATTATTGGGCTAATTCCACTTCGCAATGCGGTTGACTAGTTTGGAACTGAATAACGGGTCATCGGGTGAGGTTTCATGAGTTCCAATGCAAATTCATTCATGAAGGCTCGTCTAGTCATCGTATTGTTTGTATTTGCAGTATATATAATTTGGCTGTTAAGTGTCCTTGGGTCTACACCGGGGATGGACATCTTAAATCTTTTGGATGAAACTTCCATGAGTATGGATTGTAGGGTCAAAAGGAGGTCACGAACCTCCATTATGTCACCATTTGAGATCTCGATCACATTCAATGTGGAACCAGAGATCAATTTGTTTCTTCCCATATATGATGTTCCTAACACGGAAAACAAAAAATATCGTGGTATATTTGTCGAAATTCGTAACACGATGAGACTGTCGCATTATTAAAAATACCATAAATTATAAGAAAGTTTCCTGTCGAAATCATCAATCTTTCTCTCAGTAATGTTTGAACTATTATTGACTAGTCTCATTAGGTTTCGTTTAGTAATAGTTGTTAAAAAAAGTTTTATATTTAATATTAACCATTCCCTCACAAAGCCTCAGATTCCAGTGAGTGTCTGAAAATGGGATACAATAAAAGTGGAGTTTGCACGATATGGCTGGGAAGAAGAATAATTGAGGACAAGTCACCATGTCTATTTCGGTATGTGAAACGGATGGAGGAGGTTGGAATGTAAATTTTTCATATATCGGAGGTTTTTTTTTATATGTATAAAATCTCTGCAGATTTTTAAATATTCTAAATTTAGTATGTGGAAGGTAACATGCTGCCGGCATGGTACCTGCATTAATCATATTGCATGAAAAATCCATTTTGAATCGCATGATATTGTGAACTTTTGTGCTTGAAAATCCTTCCATTTTCTTTAAACTGTATCAGTTGGAAAATGCATATTTAACGCTATCATGGTTGGACCCACGATATAAAAAATATACAAATCAAAAGTACTAAACATCATGGTACTTACCAAGTATTTTCTTACGACTTTTGTCTTGAATTTTTCAAGCATTTTTTTAGGCAATTTCACATCTTCAAAAAGTCTATATTTTCTTTCGGAATTCGAGATAGGCAATACTTCTTTCCGCTGTGGGCTGGATATCTTCCCTTTGTTAGTAGAAACTTGACCACTAAAATTTTAGAAAAATTCCCAACTTGAAATGCTTTTTTTCCCATCCGTGGTACCGATAACAAAGTCGTAGCTATTGAAATGTGTTAGGACGTACTGAACAACACTAACTATGAACCAAAATTAAGAACCGTTTATTACCGCATTTTCTGCTACCATTTGAAATTGTAAGCTATTTTGTTCTACAGTTGACCGCAGTGTGTCCGGGGAAATGATGAGAATATGTTGTGAAATGCTGTCTTTCAGATCAAGTATAGTTCTTGGTATATCAAGACTGACTAGATGTTCCATATGCCCCCCCAAATCCAAAAGTCACATGGGTTGAAGTCTGGATCGGGGAGGTCACACATTAGAAAAATGGCGCCTCGTGACACGTTCTTCTGTAAAGTGATTTTTGAGAGTATTCTTAACAAGAACGCTAATGTGTGGATGAGCTCCATCTTGCATTAAAATTGTGCCTGAAAGACACTGATGTGATAGCAGCTTCGGAAAAATTTTATTCAGTAACAAGAATGCATATCATTTCCCGGTGGCCGGACATGTTATGGGACCTCTATGAATTAATTCCTCGAAGAAATACGGGGCGAGAATAAAAAATGCAGAAAATCCACACCACACGGTTACTTTCGATGTATGCATCAGAACATATAAGATTAAACTCTGATTTTCTGGTTCCCAAATTCGGCAGGTGTGAGTATTCACCGAACCGTCCAAGTAATAGTGTGCTTCGACTGTCCAGAGGATATTCCAAGGCCATTCTGCATCAACCTCAAAGCGATTAAGAAACTGAAGTTATACTAGCGGTTTAAAACAATACTGCGTAAATACTAGGACTTTAACGGTTTTTCAATCCCGGTTTTAAAAAAACGGTTTTTAAAATAAATTTGTCACATTTGGAAACCGGTTTTTAAATTAAGAAAACCGGCTTAAAAAATTCAAATTATTATGTAAAAATTAATTTTTAACTTATTTGATTTATCTGATGGACCGATTCGTCTAGCATCTGAAGGATTAACACGACGAGATTCTAATTTATTAACAAGTGAAAGTATATTTGCATTTTTGTTAAATGAACTAAAAAATGAAAACACTGAAATAAGTTTGAAATTATTATATGCTTTAGAAGAACGAATTCAAGAAAGAAGACAAGTAGAATTAACAACTCTTGTGCTGTGTTTATAAAATGGCCAAAACATTTCCATTTCAGCAAAGAAATCTAGTGTACTTCCTTTAGCTTAAAAAACTGAAATTATTAAGTTATCTGGAAATATATTGTCTGGAATATTTCCAAATTCTTATGTGGAAACTGATTCTGATGAAGAGCAAATCAAAGAAACTACTCATCAGAGTAATGCTTTTTTAAAGGAAACCATGGAAAAATTAATACATAAGTTTCTTGAAGACCCTGAAGAAAAACTTACAAATCCAAAGACACTGAAAGCTGAATTTTCATTATTTGAGGCAACGAATAAAATAACCAAAAACTTAGATTTGTTATTTGATGCCCTGAAAACTATAAAACCAAGCTCAGTAGCTAGTGAACGAGTATTTTCATTTTCAGGCAATATTGTGTCCAAAATTAGTACAAGACTTCGCCACCGTTCAGTGGATATTTTATGTTTTTTATAATCCTAATTCCTTAGGAGAAATTAAAATTAGTGAAATAAACATAAATATTATTTGAAATTCGAAATTTTTGTTTTAGTTTTCATTATTTTGTGTAAGTGATGTGCAATCCTTAATTTTTTTTTTATATTTCGACTTTGATTTCGTTTTTTTGTAATTTTATATAAATTAAATAAAATATTTTTCCCTATTCTATTTTTTTGACAAAAATTCGAAAACTGGCTAAAACCGGTTTTTGGAAATCTGGAATTCAAAAACCGGTTTTTCAAAAAGAGGGTTTTTGTATAAATCCTAGTAAATTCTGGTACAACATATATAAACACTATCCAAGGAAATATATTTCAAAATACTCTCAAATTTGAATAAAGTCAAACCAGCGATTCTGCATGGTAATCAACTCCTGTAACCACAATAACCTCCTTATGCCGGGTTGGTAAGAGATCGTGTAAGTTTTCAAGCGATCTAGCTGATAGCCGCCAATGGCAACTCACATAAATCACTACAAACAAACAAGACTGACTTTGTAACCTGGCTACGCGGTATTTATAGTAACCGTCTATGCTGAATTTAGCATAACTTTGTAGCTTCTTTGGATTTATGGAAATATAATGATCGATTACTGTTAATCGATTATTAGGTAGACCATACATCGGCTTCCCTCGAAAAAAAATTAGCTAACTTAAGCCTGAATGGCTTCAATTAGCTAATTTAAAACAAGTGCTGGTCTGACTTTTTACAAGAATGGTCGGCAAAGCCAAAAAGCCTACACAGGTGGTGTGGAGAAAATACGCCGGTCTCATTGTACAATGTTAACCCCTAGGGGTCCAGGTGACACCTGTATAGATGGTTTTGCTGAGTTGATGAGATTGAACTTGCCCACTGCGCCCTAGAGAGGTCATTTTAACCCATTAACCGCCAAAACTATAAGGGGTGAATTTTTTTTATACAAATAATATTGGCTATTCATTTTAACATATACAACATTAATTTATGGGGAAAAGTAACAAAACTGGTCTTAACTTTCGAAAAATCGAGTGTTGCGTTCGCCCAACGTCAGCGGAATAAGAGTATTGACGTTAAGTGAGTTCAACTGAACTTCTGCAGGGTTTTCTTTGATTTGAGCACTGTGAATTTTTTTTTTACTTTGTTACACTTTAGGAAGAAAATTATCACTTTACAGGTAATTAATTTATTATAAAGATTTAACTTATTTTTCCTTTACAAAGTTACTGATTATTTCCAGAAAACAGTTTCAATCATGAAAAGCTTCACTACGATCACGATGTAGAGTAACGTCACAAACTTTGCATGGATAAATTGTCTGGCTATGGCGTTGTTTACTACGCAGTCTTCTGCTGTCTTCAGACTTGACAATAAAATGTCCACGTTCTACACGTAATGGCTTTTGCATGAATAATGTCCTTATCAAGAGATCAGTAAATTTCTTCCTGAGGTAAAGAATAATATCCCGTCGGCAAAAATATTCCAATGAACCGTATCATGTAGGCTTTAGATGCTAAAAAATGGGGGTAATACTTTTGCAGGGCACATGAGTTTGTCTTTTCGACGAGAAAGGAAAAAACCTCTGAGCCAAAGAGAAGATCAAAAATCTCTGCACTAGTTTTATCTTGTATTATACTTGATCTTTTTCTTCATTTTTCGGCTGAGACATATTAAATGGTCCCTTCCTAATCCATTTCAAATCTTCAGTTTTTGTTTTTTTAATTTTTTCGAAAGACTTGTACTGCTTTTAGGAGGCAAAAACAACTTCTTTTTTAGTCACACTTCAATTTCGATAGCAGTATCGCTTGGTAAATAATCATTGTCACTATTCAAAATATTATCATTTCCTTCTTCTTCATCACTAGCCTCTGCTGTCTCTGGTAGAATAACAACAATATCAGTTTCATTCTCGTCATCATTATCTGAATCTTCGTCGAAAATTCTTTGAAGAACTTCTTTAAACGTAAAATATCTAGTTTTAGGCATTTCTATAAGCACAGAACGGGGGAAAGTTCTACGGATTCGAACGAAACATGTGAATAAGGAAACTACCCTTATCCCGCTGACGTTGCGCCAACGCAACACCTGTTTTTTCTTCCTCCCCCACGCAAACAAAAGCAACCGATTGATGGAATGTTCAGATAAACTTTGACCTTAGCTAAAAATGGATCACCCCTAAAGCTCACGTTTGTCTCCCTATATTTCTTCTGTGAAAAAGTCCAGGAGAAATTTCTCGTTCAAAAATGCTTAACTAACTGTCTAAGTTTGGAACTCGTTATTAAATTAAAAAACAGTTGAAGGCAAATATTTTTCAATTCGATTATTAACCCTACTCAAAAACTACTGTTAATATAAAAATCATTTGATAGCTAAATTTTTATACGCATTTATTTTGAACGTTACGTCAACGCAACACCAGCGGTTAATGGGTTAATAAGGTGTCTAAACAAATACACAATATGCCATTTCTTTGAATGTCTGTAGCTTCTCTCGCACAATTCATAATGAACATGCGTTATGGTTTGTGAACTTAGTTAGTTTAGTTAGTTTAGTTAGTTTATGTGTGCATTATGCATTTGATCTATCCACTACCTGTCTTTTTCAAAAAAAATTACAATAAAGCAGTACAACATATTTTTCTGCGCCTCACCCTTTCCTCTCAAAGTATTTGCACAGTATATACAATTAGGGATTTTGAACCAGTTTGGTTCGATTTTATTGAATGGAGTGGGATAGAGCAAGAAAACTGACACTAGACTTATTTAGCATGAAAGCAGCAACTTTGTGGCCGCAGTCTGACCATTTGGTAGACTATTTTTGGATGGCTGCTATCCTTGCAAAAAGGTTGGTGGAGAGTGTGGGCATCCTTCGTGGGGTAGGGCGTTTTCTGTGGCGATGGTACAGCTTGATGATTGAGAGGAAGTATCTTGGGAGGAGGCGGCTGCGCTTGCAGGGTGGCTAAGGTCTTTCGTTTCCTTTTGGCGAACTGTCCGCTTTGCGTCTTTCTCCCTCGCCTTCGTAGATGGTAGAACGGCTGTGAGTCAGGCAACGATGAAAAGTCATAGGTGCCTTTTTTTAAACTCCTGACTGGGGTACCTTTGCAGGGGAGGAGCCGCTACAAATTTGAGAACATTTCGTGACATTGACACAAAAATGTATCGCCAAGTTTTATTGTCAAGTGATTGCTGTCAAGTTTTATTTTCACCACTCATATTTTTAGTGCACCCTAGAAAAAATTCCATTATATTATGTCTGTATAAATAGCGGGTCCAATGCATCTGTGCGGCAAATAATATTACAAATTATGAATCAGTGAAAATTTTGAAACAAAATTTTAATTGCTACAACATATAAATAGAGTAGAAAAATGGAGGAAAAGGCACTTAATCGCAAAATTTTCAGCCCTTATTTTTTGGAGAAAACCTGCATTGAATATAGCTGTCGGGTCCAATGTACCCGTCAGGTAGACGGAAGGTTAAACTTATTATGATATATACCGTGAAGTATGGTTAAGTATTATGATATCCGACTTAATATTTTCCCAAATAACAAGTATTCGTGTTTTTATAATACCTCAGACATTTCATTTTCAATTTTAGTTTTTTCATAGACTTAAAGAAGGACAAGATATGGTTCCTTCCGATAGACATAAACTAAAAAAAATTTTTTTTAGTCTTAAAAACTCGAAAAAAGGCAGTAAATAGGAACTACAGCTTAAGAATTTTACTAAATCACTTAAACCCTGCCAACAATTTAAACAATGATTGTTTCTTTCTATTTCGAATCATATTTAGAAAAGTCATAGCTCAGCACTATTCATGCTGATTTAAATAACAAGCGAACAAAATCTGGCAATCAGAATTTCAGCTGTTGAAGTTGTATATGTATTCAGTCATCAGAATGCTGTGATATATATTTATCGCTTTTATGGCCTTGTTATCGAGGTCATGCAACCAGTTTCTGAGAAACAGTTAATATTCAACTTCCTTATTCATAATCAATGATTTTCCCAGCATTCTAAAGAACGAAATTTTTGCCCAGGGATCAAACGGTCAAGAGGCGATCTATCAGATACTACTTCCCCGATAGAACAACACGTGACCATCAGCAGATAGCAAGTTCACTTTAAATTATCTGCAGACATATTTCATTCAGCCATTTTCAAAGAAGCCTTTTTTTACGAACTGTAACAAATTATTTGCTGAGCTGCACATATTTCTTCAGATTTTCTTCTGCCACAGCAAAATGTAAGTAGAAATCTAAAAAATATTTAATTTTTATTCTTTCAATGATATACATATATAAGCATGATTCAAATGCTGCTTCAATGTATCTTTAAAGTTTAAATAAATATTTTATTCGGAATGTAGTTAAAGTTTGGAATCCAAGTTTTCGATAGTTAAAACTCTGTAAAATTTCGTAATATAATTTAATGTGTAGTAAATATCAAAACTATTCAACTAGATTTCAAATTCATATAACGTGGAAATTTTATAATGTATTCTGCTTGTAGGAATTGTTATAAACTGAGAGTCATATTTTAAGAGTTTGGAATATAAAAGTTATTAAATTTGATAGACATCGGTACCCAAAGACTGTGTGCCGTAACAAGCACACTTACACTTAAGGAAAATATATATTTAAGTACTATTGGCTGGATCCAAATTTTACTGAAGACTAGAGGAATAGAAGATTCATTTAGATGCAAATTTCATTCAGAATATTTCTTATTGTACACAGTTGTGTCATCTCAGAATAATATAATGACACATAATAATTCTATCGGCAGAATATATGTTCAGAATAATCTCACAATACCTTACCGTTAAAATGTAAGTTTTTTACAACGAATGATTTCTTCTTTTAACAGCATACATATGTATATAAATGTGTGTCTCTTTGTTTAAACTGTGTATATATATATGTAAAATAATTACATCGTAAATACATTTAATAAATATCGATTACAATTATATAAATGTAATCCACCATACTTATACTGTGCATATTAAATGGCTTTCGTGATATATATATATATATATATATATATATATATATATATATATATATATATATATATCACTGACTCGCTGACTGACATACAACGTACAGACCAAACCGCTGGACCAAAGTGCTGAAATTTTGCATGGCGATTCTTCTTATAGTGTAGGGGTGCACTAAGAATGATTTTTGAAAAATTATTTTTAGATTTTTCTAAATATGTAAAATAATTACATCGTAAATGCACTTCATAAATATCGATTACTATTATATAAATGTTATCGAGCATATTTACACCGTGCATATTAAATGGCTTTCTTGCTATATATATATATATATATATATATATATATATATATATATGAAAATATACTAAAGGATATTAAAAATATCTGACTGAAAATTCCAACTGAATAGATAATTTTCCGATCTAAATCGAGATCAAGTCAGCACAGCCACATTTTATTCTTAGTAGTTAGGTAATTGAGAATAATATTTCCCTTTACTCTCACGTAAGACTATTAAACTAAAAAATTACCTTAGAACAAAAAAATTAAGACGAATAAAATTATCTATTTGAATATTGATATTATCGTGTACTGAAAAAACATTCTGATAGTAAAACAGATTTGTTTAATTATTTCCAGTAATTCTCTCAAAACATCCCACTATCTATAATTCAAATAGAAAAATTTGTTTATATTAAAAAAATTAACTACTTTGTATAGTATATTTTTGAGCGATACGAAAGATTTAGTATTATGTAAGCACATAAGTTATATTAATATTGAATCTATAGTAATTAAAATTTAAAAAAATTTAACAGAAACTTATATGAAAAACTAAAAGATATATATATATATATATATATATATATATATATATATATATATATAGTGTCGTTTACTCGGTAGTGAATACAATGATTCCTGGGATTTCGAAAAAATATCTCAGCATGTGTCTATGTCTATAAAAGTCTATGTTTATAGAAGATTACACATTTTTTTGAAATAGAGATTAAATATAAATGTTCTCTCATCACCGAATAGATGTTATCATAACCGAATGTCGAATCAGTTGTACTTTTAGCAACATTCTAAACGCTGTCAAATTTCTGTCTTGTTTCCAGGACCAGCTACTGTGTGCTAATAGTAGTCATTACGCTTTGCCATACAGCCTGCAAAGTGACATCTAACTGTGAGTCAAAAACTGTCAATTCCTATTTAGATACATCAGTTGACATGATTGAAAAAGTAAAGTCTACTCTTCAGGCAGGTAAGTTGGGAATATTTCTCCTGACAAGCTTACACAAAAGCTAACATGCAAATTTTGTAAAGCTAGAAGAAACACGGACAGTTTAGTACGATCTAATGGAGCTGTACTGACGTTAAAATTGGATATAGTAAATCAAAAACGGTTACTGCCCAACATGATTGTCAAATATTTCTTTTTCTACTCGACAGTAAAATCGTATTCACAAAGAAAGCAGCTTTAATATAACGTTTAGGTACCAGTAAAAATAGTGCATTATTACGTTACAAAATTTTCCACGAAAACGTTTATAAAAAGAATAAGTCCTTAGAAGGTTGAATACCAGAAATGGCAAAATTCCAAATTTGAAATCTAATGATACGAATATCGTCGAATGTCCTTAAATTTGTGTTCGAGTTTATGATTATATCTGCTTGTGTTTCGTAAATTATTAAATACTTGAAGAAAATACTTCCTTCATTCTTTAAAGATAAGCATAAAGAACTTCCAATGAGGGGTGTCCGGTGCGAACTCCGTTTAAGGAAATATACGTGTTTACTGTGGACTCTGGTTACTCTCTTCGATAGCTCACGTGAAATACTAAAATTAAAGGACTCAATAAATAAAATTAATTTTAAATTATCAACGTTTTTATAATCTAAAGAATTTAACGATGATTTGTCGTTCCCACTACATATACTGATATTTCTACACAGCGTAATGCGTTATACAAAAATATATCACTTTACCAAATCATCAATACGATTTCTGGGCAATCTCGCATAATTTTTCGGGTAGGGATTTGGCATACGTTTTTCTGCTGCCTCCTTCTTTTTTGTTTCCAAAACAAGCTACTTAGTTCTAATGGTAATAATTTCGTTTTGCTATGCAGGCTCCGAAGCGACATATACCTGTGAGGAGAAAATGGCCGTGTACTATTTAGATACAGCAGTTGGAATGATTAGAGAAGCAAAGTCTACTATTCCGGCAAGTAAGTTGGAAAATTTTCTCTGTGACAAGATCTCATAAATTTCTAATGGAAATGTCGTAAAATTAGAATCAACATAGATAGTTTAATACGATCTAATGGAGCTGTACTGTCGTGTGCCGTTACATATAGTAAATCAAAAAAACATAGTAGCCAGCTCGATTCTGGAAAGCTTCTGATTTGGCATAATATTAAAATTGTAATCATAAACAACGGAATTATAATATTAAGTAATGGTACGAATAAAAAAGTGCTATCGAATGCTATTGAATTTACTAAAGTTAGTTTACGTCAGTATAATTGTATCTGGTCTTGTTTCGTAATTGATAAAATACTTATACAAAAAAACCACCTACATTGTTCAATGGTTAACATAAAGAAATTCCAAAGAGTGGGATTGCGTACGAATCTCGACTAACGACATACACGTATGTGTGATGTCCATTCATTGGAAATTAATTTGGTGAACTGTATAACGCTGCCTTTCAAAAAGAACCCAAGAAACTGGTAATCTTGAATGGACAAAATTAAAAAATTATGCCGTGTTAGATCGAAAAAGGAAGATATCTCTTAAGAATAAAATAGTAATAATTAATATATATATATATATATATATATATATATATATATATATATATATATATATATATATATATATATATATATATATATAATATATATTTTTTTTTCATCGATTTTCTTTCCCTAAGACAATACGAATTTTGTTCGATGAATATTTTTAAGAACTATTCATAATAAACAGTATCGCTTTAGAACAAGTGAATTAAATTATATTGTTTCAAATATATTTAAACAACAGATATGCATACACAACCTTTTCTTTAGCCAAACCACACTTCTTTTAATTACTATTTAATATTCTTAAAATTGAATAATTTTAGGTATCTCAAAATTTTAAATTACATTTGACAAAAATTGAAATTTAATTTGACTATTCTTATTAGAGTTTATTTTAGTTCCTGTTGTTAAAAATCTTGTATAGAATTTCAGTTGAATTATATCTCTCATGAAGGTAGCAATTTAAGTGATGTAAACAAGTACAATTACCTTTTGTATAATTTCTCATTTTCAGGTATAAGTTGTGGAAAAAATATCTCTCATGAAAAAAATATCACTCATGAAAGAAATATCCCTCATGAAAAAAATATCACTCGTCGAGCCCTAGACTGCAGTGAATTGCTCGAAATGGGCTACACAACAAGTGGTGTTTACACGATATGGCCTGCAAATATTTTAAATGAGAGCAAGTCCCTCAAAGTATATTGTGATATGCAAACGAATGGAGGAGGATGGACTGTAAGTATACAATTTCTTTTTTAATGATAAGAGATTTTTATTATTTCGCTATTATTTCTGTAAGTGTAGTACAATTTTAAACCAGAGTGGGGACAAAGCAAATGTGTAGATATTTAAGACCCTGAATTATCCATAGCTCATAAAAAATATTTTGTCACAGGATGTCATCAGCCTCTGCGTTTCAAAACCGTTCTATTTTCTTGAAACTTAAGCAGTTAGAAAAAAGACATAGCAAATGCTTTCGTTAGTTTAACCACATCTGAAAATATAATTACCTCAAGCGTACTTAGTTTGGTCAAAGTTTGGTCCTTATCATACATTTTGTGATGCATTTTTTCTGCATTTTCAGGCATTTACTCCGCATATTTTTGACCGAATGTTTGGAAAGCATTATAAATTTGGTTCCGTAACTCGTGATAGACAATAGCATTTTCAGCTTTGGGGTTATTACCAAAACTCTTAAGCTAAATAAATGAAATTTCTATTTACAATCCCATAAGACAAAACTGGAAACACTGGCACGATGAATCATTCCGTAAATACGGAACTGCGGTAAAGTTTTATACTATATTCAAAATGCTTATTGAGAAATATTAACGTTTCGATGAATTTGAATCGAAACGTAAACATTTTGAATTATCATAAAGCTATAGCAGCTACAGCAATTTAGAGTAACATAACGTAGCTCTCAAACAATATGAATGCAATAGAACCCTACGTTATGGTTTGATTTTCTCAACAAGATTTTATTTATTTATTTATTTTCTTTCTTTCTTTTCCAATCAATCGTTAATAGAACTTACCTTTTTTCTTTTTAAATTTATAATCGAAACACCTAACTTTATGAGTTACCGCTATTTTAAGCTAACGTATACAAAAACAAAATTTAGCATATCGCATATTATTATCTTAAGTCTATGTTTGGTTCATCCCACATTTATAGCATACAAAGTATTCAATCTATATTGAATTTTTCAACGAAAGGATGTCTTAGTTTTAAATAGTTTTATTAGTATTTCCAACCTCATTATTTTGTGCTTAAATTATTATTTGGTATTTGAGAAATAACGTCTTTAGGACCATCAAAAGAAACTTTTGATGACAATAAATATCGTGAATTCCCCGTCATTTTACTTCAACATATTTCGTTAGTTCAATCTCTATACAAATTCAGAAGACTACGTATTTTTCTAACAGCCGTTGAAAAAGTACTCTTTAATTGATAACGAATTGGGAAGAAAGAAAGTTAAAATGAAACACTCGTGAAAAGAAATCTATAAAAAACCTATCACTAACATATTGTAATATTTCATTACCCGAGACTGTTTTTTAAGAAAGTTTATTTATATTTTCGAAGTCACATTTCTGTGTTTTTCGAAAAATTGCTTTAAGTTACATACTTTTATGTATAACTGCAAACTATTTTCATTTCTACAAGTTAATGAATAATGATATGAATATTGAAACGGCTCCATACATTTCTTCTTTTGTGGAAATAATAATATGAATATAAAAAAAATTAAAATTTGTGTTTCTTGTCTCACTTTTAACAATATACTAAAATAACTCAGAGTTTTGTTGTTACAAAAAACAAGTTTATATCGTTTATAACAAAATAAAAATCAATTTAATTTGGTCAGATGAACTTTATCATGCGTTGAGTGACGAATTGTATTTTTAGCTGATACAAAGAAGAGGAAACTTTGGAAGACCTGTAGATTATTTTTACAAAGATTGGAAGAGTTATAAAGAAGGATTTGGAGACATAGAAGAGGATCTTTGGTTAGGTATTGTATGTTTTTTTATTATTTTTCATGCAATCTAAACTTCTAAAATGAAGCAAAAGTATATTTTATTTCTTCCTTAGGTCCACATTTAGCCTAAATTAAATAATCCTATACAATCTTTTCTCAGGGTAATTCAATTTTAATCATATCACGACCAAACTTTAAATTCCCGAATTTTTTATGTAGCAAAATAGTTTTCAATCCTTTGTGATATATTTAAATCAAAGATTTACTAGCGTTTTGTAATTCTAAGAAAGGCATTTACTTTTAAATTCATAACATTTCTATTTAACAAAGTAGTTTAATATTCTTTGAGTTACATTTACATCCAAGAGATATAAGCGTTTTGTAATTCTGAGGAGCAAAATTTTTCACATACAATAATTATTACAAAATAAAAAAAATAATTTGCATAAAGAATAGATGTTAATCAGGAGTGTTGCTTTTATGGTGCTACTGATAGGATACATCCCAAAATTTTATCAACAAAATGATACTTATTTGTTAAAATAGAGATTTTAAAAACTTGATGGCCTTTATTGTCTTTCTAGACGTTTACTTCTAAGGACTTCGCTAGTTTGTGTGCAAGTGGATATGTGCTTGGGGGGGGGAGGAAGGAGTTAGAGGAGGAAAAAATTCACAAAAATTCTGTATGACAAATGTTAGGGAACTAAAGAGTAATTGTAAAAAATATAGACTATATTTAAAATTTTTTCTCAATTTAGTGTCGGATATAAAACATGTAAAAATTTATAACATTTGAAATCGTTTTCGTGTACCCGGATATTCATTTAAAAGGTGTTCCATTTTTCTTCTTGAAATTTATTTTTAAGTATTTCCTTCTTTTTCCCTCCAATTTAATGTAAATCTTATTACAAAAATGGTTTAAAATGCAGTCCTTTTTAATGTTTTTTCTTACCTCCATTAATTATTCATTATACATACATATATATATATATATATATATATATATATATATATATATATATACATATATATATATATATATATATATATATATATATATATATATATATATATATATATATATATATATATATATATATATATATATTGTATGTGTGTGTGTGTGTGTGTGAGGGGATATATACAGACGTTAGGAAAAAAATATAAGATATATATGTAACGTTAGGTCGATAGATAGATAGAGCAATGGGATGATATATGATCTCAAATCGCATTTGATTAAGTTTTATGGGTAATATCTGTAAGTCAATCAATTTTTGCATATGGTGTCGGAATTATGCAATTACGCATAAAACATTTATTTGAAAAAGTACTATTTTATAGTATTTTAAGATCTCGGTATTACGTCGTCCCACCAATTAAGGCATCCAAATAGGGTAGTACCTGATGAATCTATCGTCTTCGGGCGCGATATCATCCCACCGCGTACAGAGTGCACAGGTACGAGTTTTTTAGGACTTTACGGAGCTACAGGTGTAACGTCACATGGCGGAACTCCAGGCCCCTACGTCCATTGTCACTCTTAGCCCGGACCATCGCCCGGTTTCCAGCCGTGACTACGTGGAAGTGGTGACAACTGAAGCCTTGATGGTGCTACGGGGATTCATTCAGAGGATCCCACTCCCCCAGACGAATCAAAGTCGCGCTCTCCGTTACCAAGCACCGAGGTCCTCACAACGGTCCCCGATGCCCTGGGAGCAAGCTACACCAACCCAACTCCGCCCCCCCCCGGCCTTTATAGCATTTTGAGCTTAAGCTTAGCGTCGTCCCACGTTGACGGCATCCAACAGAGTTTTTATGAAGACCGGTTGTCGCGAAGGAGCACATCCCTAGCTCCGACACTTAGCTACATAAGCAACTTTACCGAGTCACTCCACATCGGCCAACCGCCTGCAGAACGGCTTTTTCGCTATAGCACATACTTTATTAAAATGGGTTACATTCAGCAAAATACATCGAAATAGATAAGCTATGGCAGCTGGACGTGTTTGTCCATGAGCCTTTTAACGATTTTGCTTACTACTTTGCAACAGTAGTAATCGTTATATAGTTTATGTTTGCTCCACTGTCTTGCATTCTCTGGAAGGTCGGCCCGCAGGTCATTAAAGTTTCTGCAGTCGAATAGACAGTGCTCGACTGTCTGAATATCACCACAACTGCAGTTGTCCGACTTCCCGAAGAATTTGGTCTGGTACTGGCCAAAGCTGCCGTGCCCAGTGATCGCCTGGTTCCTCAGGAAGTCACCTTGGACCCAATCCAGGCTGACATTCTGGAAGATTTCCTGCGTCCGCCTGCCTTTGGTGGACTCATTCCACCTTTCTTGCCACAAATTTAAGGCATCTTTCAGAAGTATGCCTTTTAGCTGGTTCTTGGTCCGTTTATAGTCATTGGTAATGGTGGGAAGTTGAGTCGCTCTTTTGGCGACTTCATCCACCTCTTCATTTTTACTATTACCGGCATGGGCTTTCACCCAATGCCAGGTAATATTTAAGCCGTTGTTATTGATACTCTTTTTCAGGTTCTCCACCAGCCGACATTTAAAGTTCTTGGCTTTTAGCGCTTGCAGTGCACTCATGGAGTCCGTATAGATATCGAACTCTTTGGTTCAAGTCTTTATTGCGTCCTCGATCGCCATCTCTATTGCCCTTAACTCAGCCTGATAAGAAGAACTGTGATCTGAGTTCCTCTCCATTAGATCATAAAGCCTTAAGTTGTTATCATACTTGATAACACCTGACCCGACTTTGCCTTCCATCTTCGAGCCGTCTGTATAGTACTGGGTGCTACACCTTGGCTCGAGATTGGCCGACCAGTCAATGCTGCTGATATCCTTGATCAAGTGGATATCAAAGTCTCTCACTTCGCAGCTGTTGACATCGAGCACAAGACCATTAAGGTCATATGCCTTATGGATCAGGTGCAGTGTCCTTTCCATATTGGCTCTTATGTCCAAAGGCAAACACCCCGCCAGTACGGCGAGAGTGTCCGTAGCTACTGTTTTGTAGCACTTTGTCAAAAGCAACAGAAACGGTCTCTGGATCTGCAATAATTTATCATTCAGCCTTCTTGTGGTGTTGTACCACGACGGAACTCCATAAAGCAGAATCTTTTCCACTATCAGCTGGTAGATCTCCTTAACGACGAGTGGTCTTATGCCCCAAGTCTTCCTGGAGTATCTCAGGAGCTTGTGCATGGCAGCCAGAGCTCGTTCCTTGGCGTTGTCCAAGTGGGCGTTGAAGTTGAGTTGGTTATCAATGATAACCCCCAGATACTTCAATTCCTTCGCGTACTTTATGCTTTGCCCACATAGCTTTAGGGTTGGTCTCCTTACATTCCTGGTGCTCGGACCCACAACAGTGAAGTTGCACTTGCCAATATTCAACTTTAGTTCGTTGTGGTTTGCCCAGCTCTCGCACTTGGCTAGAGCAGTGCTGGCTAGATCGGTAAACCTATAAACTGCCTACTGCTGATGAGGATGACCAGGCCATCTGCGAAGGCTTGAATGTGGAAGTCCACATTGTCCTCTTCTGCTTTCAGGAGGTCGCTGATCACGAGAAGCCAAAGTATAGGTCCGAAAGAGGAACCTTGGGGCACTCCTAAGTTATACTTCCACTCCCCTTGACCGAGCACTATGCTACGGTCTTGGAGATAATCAATAATTAGATACTTGAGATTGGTGTCCATATTTAATCTCTTAATGGCCTCTATAACCCTTTTCGGGTTAATAGAGTTAAAGGCGTTTTGTATGTTGAGTGTTATCATACAAGTATAAAGCTTGTTCCGCTTATTATCGCCTATAATCTCAAGTACCCTTATTAGGGCATCGTTGGTGCTCCTATTTCTGCGGAAGCCATATTGCTCTTTTGAGAGTACCCCGTTTGAGTCTAGGAACTCCACGAGTCTGTTCGTGATCAACTTGTCCAGCACCTTCCCCATTACGGGGAGGAGGCAGATTGGACGATATGCGTTCGGCATATTAGGATCTTTCACCGCTTTGGGGAAGTAGACCACCTTTGATTTTTTCCAGGTGTTATGAAACTTCATCGTTTTCAGGCATTTATTAAATAGGTTACCCAGTAGCTGGGCGTCCACTTGGTGCAATTCCTCCACTATCGTGAGTGTGAATCCATCGAAACCCGGAGCCTTCCCTTTAGCCATATTGTCCAAAATCAAGTCGATCTCATCTATAGTGATGGGATCTTGAGTCTCTTGGATAGCGACTCTAGGATATTGAACATCGTCAATATTCTTGAAGTGGTGTTGAGCCAATATTAACTCCACTTCACACTCGTCATGCGTTAAGTCGCCATCGGGTTTTTTGAGCTGCTTGGCGCAGTCCCCTCTGCCACTCTTAGGAATGGTAAACGTCACATTGCCAAATATGTCTTTGGACGTCACCCCTTCAAGATAATCTCTGAACGACTTCCTTTTGGCTGCCAGTTTGGCTCGCCTGTAGCTTGCTCTTTCCCTTTTGAAGATCTCCATGTTCAGGGCCCTTTCTTGGGGATCACTAATCTTTTGAGCCCTCCTCCTGAGAGCTCTGACTTTTTTGTATCGCCAGGCTTAAGGACCACCAATGTACATTCCTCTTCAGACAGCCCTTTCTCTTACGGTGTTTACTACACAGTGTGTGTAGCTTGTCATTGATGACCATGACAGCCTCCTCGGGCTCGAGGGCTTCCACCGTTTGCTTGAGAATATTAGAGTCGTTGTGGAGCTCCGCTCTGAACTCCAATTATTTCATGGATCTAATATCCCATTTGAGTGTTTTGGGTTGTCCGTGGCCTGTGTCGAGGCCACTGAGCTCAAACAGAATGCCATTATGGTCCGTCAGCACATAGTCATCTGAGACTCGCCAGTTGGAGATCCTTTCCTCATCGATACCAATGGTAATCGACAGGTCGACCCAGCCCAACCCAAATGGACCATTGTAGGTGGGAGGGCTGTTTGGGTCGTTCCGGATATGCGCCCCGTAGTGAGCAACTAGGCCCAAAATCGTAATGCCCCTTTCGTTGGTTGGCCTAGGGCCCCAAACAGTGGACTTCGCATTGAAGTCGCCCATGATAATTGACTTTGCGTCATTATTATCCAGTATCGATCTGAGATAACTTAAGTGGGGCTCCGTTCTATCACCATCCCCCCTGGGAGAGGGGGGTAGATAGACTGTGATAAAATTGTACCACTCCCCTAGCAGCTGGACTCGGACCGCGAAAAAGCACTCCGTCACCATGAGATTGAGCATCTTGTGCCTTCTCTTGACAGCTAGGGCAGCCTTGGGGCTGCTGTTGTGTGCCACTACTGCATAGGTGTTCGGTATGCCAGTTACATGCGCATCCTCTCTGGAATAGTACGGTTCCGAGATCGAGAGGATGTCAACCTCCTGGGCTACGGCGTCCTCGCCCAGTTCCTTAGAAACCAGATAGGTTTTATTGACATTCAAGTGCACTAGTTTACAACTTGGAGTGTTACTCTCCATAGTTGGTTCTTTGAGCAATGCGCCCTACCTCTGCTCTGTAGATCGAGCATGAATTAGCGGTACGGGTATGAGAGGTGTCCTGCTTAGTGCCGTTTTTATTATTGTACTTATGACAATTCACGCATCTGGTTCTGACATTGCAGTCGCTGTAACAGTGGCCCGTACTGCCACAGTTTTTGCATACTCTTTCGTTTTTACACGCTTTGGCAATATGTACAAATTGCCAACAGTTATAGCACACTCTTGGCCTTGTGTACTCCCTAAAGGAGTACCTTTGCCAGGCGTAAGCAAGCTTGAGCTTGCTTACGCCTCTCAGTCTCGAGAAGGCCTGTCCGTTGATGCTCAGAATCCAATTCTGTCCATATTTAGCCTTGTAGTTGGCTACAATGCTTATATCACTCTCCGCCAATTCCTGGTTTTGATCTTTAAGCTTTTCAATGAGCAAATCTTTGGTCATTTTTTCCGCAACTCCGTATATTATGAGTTGCGGATTTCTTTTCATCTGTTTTGAAGCTTCATAGCTCCCATGGAGTTCATCGATCTTCTTGAACTCCGCTATTAGCTTGTCCAAGCTTTCTTCGGTGTCAGTGCCGATTATGACCCTACGCTTACTGATTTTACGCATCATGGTGATGCCAACTTTCATCCTAGTGGGGTCAATATGTGACTGGATCTCATTTCTAGTATCCTCGGAGGCCTGCTCCTTCTTCGGATACACAGTCACCACATGGCGTTCTTTTTCGGCCAAAGTCGTCGGCCGACTTAGCTTTTGATCCGCCTCTAGGGGCTGATCCAATAGCTTGCCCATTGCTTACGATGTTAGCGTAAGTCTGTCTGTTAGCTTGTGCTAACTGTCCAGCTAAATACTGGATGTGGGCTTGCTGGTCCCTTAGAAAGTTTATGACCGCATTAAGCTCTTCATTTATGGTCCTTCTGCGCTCTAGTGAGCTGCTATAGGCACATAGCGCTATAGGCACATGCACTCTCGTTTGCGCTATGCGCATTCTTTCTTCTGCCTCTCCGAGGAGAGGATCTTTGGTTTGCTCCTGACACATGGTCGGAGGGAAACCGTACTTAACACAAGATCAGAAGACAGTGAAGTAGATAAATTTAATCCCCACACCTTCGGCGTTAGCAGATCAAGAGATCTCCCAGGGGCCACCACGTGGAGGTGCCGATAGGTTGTAATGCCTTGTAAATCCGTTTGAGAATAACCGCTAGTTAAGCAAAGCAACCACTTTGTGTACCTGATAGACTCTGGGCCAATGTCAGGTACAAATAACTCGCAAATATCACTCAGGGGCGCTGTGGGGAGGCCCCCTTATAGCATTTTAAATTAGGGTACCATAGTTCTATACCTTTCCATATTCTAAGGATATATTATTCAGATTAAAATACAATTTGTGTATAGAAATTTCTCGCAATTTTATTTTTATGGGAAATGACAGGTTTATATATCGAGTTCTAACTGTTCAAAGATTCGTGACCTTATTTATACTTCTGGTGCTGAAAATAATTAAATTTTTTTTAAAACTTCTAACTTTCCATTAATTTCCTCACTTGTTTAGGAAACGATAATATATATGCCTTGACCAACCAAAAGAATTATTCCGCGAGATTTGACTTGAAAGATGTGAAGAATTATACTAGATACGCCGAATACAGTACGTTCCGGATTGACGGTGAAAATCACAAGTACACGCTGCACGTCGCTAACTATACAGGAAACGCAGGTAAGAATCGTTTTCTTTGCTTTTGAATGTCAGTGCTTTATTATTGACTGATGAAAAATTTTCCGTTCCGAAGAGGAAAGATGTACGATTTTACTGAACAAACTTCTTGCTGCATATTTTTTCTGGATATAAGCTTATTTTTTTCGACACATATGTTTATTTTCTTTCAATTTATATACGTCTGTGAAATGGGGTTTTGTATTTGAAACGTATATAAAAAAACATGAATTTAAGTGAAACACGTAACTTGTAATAAATTCAAAAATTGCATTTTACCTCTAAAGTAAATTTTCACATAAAATGGTATAGCATCTTGAAGTAGTATTTTTAATTTAAATTGATTCAATATATTTAAAGTTTATTTTACAACATAGGTAGTTTTATCTTGGATATTAACAGTTATATTTCTATGTCTAATATTTAACTTGACTGAAGTTCTATTATGAATTAAATGATTGATCTTTTAAATTATTTATTTAAGCATATTCTTTTTTTCAATTTTTATTTTAAATTTTGAATAATTTGAATTAAATTTTTATTCTGCATTTACACCATTTTATTTTATTTTCTAGATTCGTGGATAGTTTACTACATACCCTTTCCTTGTTTATTTTCACACATGGTATTATTTTCTCCACACAGATTTTCTAGTCATTTAAATTTTACCATGATAAATTTTTCCATGTTATAAAGCGGCAACTTTTACTTATGGACCTGTTGTCGTCATTTATGGCAAAACCACCAAATAAAAAGGAATATCAAGAATTAAGAGCTGAAAAATTTACTTAAACTTGGTATTCTGTTCGTATTACTTTCCCAATGTACTGCTCTGTTCAGTATGACCCGTTCTTCAATTTCCAGAAATATTGTAGTTATAAATTCCTTTCTGGAGCCTATTCCCTAATAATCATGATCCTTACTAAGATTTTGTAAATTTAATTTGAAATACAAAGTATATCACACATAGCAATTTAGTTTGGTACAGATTGCATTTTAAAACATGAAGGTCCAATAATTATACATATATATATATTTATTTATTTATTTTTTTTTAACTAAAACTGATATTGTTCTTGAAATAAACTATTTGGTGGTTTATCAAAGCTTAAAAAGTTGTGAAAATGTGAATATAACATTAATTTTATTAATTTTTTTATCATAGTTAAATACTGTTGTATATTCTGTGACTTAAAAATATGAACTATGCACTTCTTTGTTAGTCATTTGTTCGGGTTGCTGCTTTATTTTTTATTTTTTTGTACTGTACCAAGCATTGTCATATTACGTTTTGGAAGAAATTACCCTAAATTATATGATGTAAAGAAATTATCACAAATAAGGTTGTAATTCCTAATTTCATAGGTAAGTTCACATACTACCCTCATTCTCGGATTTTCTCAGGCATCTCTCCAGGTTTTTTTAATGAATAAATTTATGCTTTCAGTACGTATGGTTCTTTGCTATCACACACTATCCATATCTTGATTCCATACTTGTCTGGTTTGTCGGTATATATTGTTTGAATGGTACTCTCCCACAATATGCCAGTAACTGTTCATCCATATCGTCCTTTTCATCGGGCTAATATAATTTGGGAAGTTCTATCCATTTTTCTCCAATTTCAAACACAGGAGTTAGTTTGTCAGTGCGTCTTCTTTCTTTACCCTTGGATGTATTGTCAAAACGCAGCACTCGACTTATTGTACAAAAAATCTCAAAGGGCATTGTCGCATGTAATATACTAAGTCCAGATTCTGTATGTCTGAAGCTTTTTGTCGATTCGCCATGTGGTTTGTATTCTCCAGCCAAGAATATAACCCAATACACGCTCGGAAGGGGACATCGTCTACATTTTCCCACTTCTCCCCATAAATGTTTAGTCCCTAAATATTGGAAATGTTTAGTCCGTAAATATTGAAAATGTTTAGTCCCTAAAAATGTGCAAGAAAATTGAATCTGTAGCAGGAAAATATGTTATAAGGATGTAAGGGAGTAACGGAATATTATTGCAGTTTTGCATCGGTCTATATTGACCCGAACAGTACACGAGTAATAAACTTAAAGAAATACTCAAAAAATATAATGAGATTTTATGACTGTTAAGTACTATTAAATAGAAACAAAATCACAAGATCTAACACTGTTATAACTAATGGTTCAGATTTTATGCACTGATGAAGTTTCTATCATGTTAACACTAGAACCGCGGAGCGGGTCAATTTGACCCAAAACGATGTTTAATTTATCACCCCGCGAAAAGTATCGATTGAAAAAAAAATTCCTTTTATGACTTTTAATATTTTAAGGTGAACAACAATTTACCAAATTTAAAAATTCGTAACATAAATATTTTTCCGATTATTAACACTTATACCTAGAACCGCGGAGCGGGTCAATTTGACCCGTAAAAAATGTTAATGCACAAATAACGAAAAACAGGTGCATTTTCTCGAACTGTAACTGTAAAATACTTCTACCCCACCCTAGAATCCCTTAAATGGACTATACCAGAAGGGGGTATAGTGAAGGTTTTTCCTTCAAGGTCATTTTATTAGGCTTGAAGCACGAACTACGTTCGAATACAGTAAAAAATTACTGCGAATATTCAGACTTTTTGAAGTTTTTCTTTTATTCTGTAATTAGTATATGTATAAAAACTATGTCACGACTCCGTAATCTTGCTGTTCAGGAAGCTTTAGAATATTTAAACAATTATCTGAAAACGATTCAGAAGGTTCGAAAAAAGGTTTCTCAAAATTCGATTTTGAGGAGTGAGGATGAATACTTGCCTGCTAATGAAGAAAATTTGGATTCAGATGAAGAAAATGAAAGTGAAGATGACTCTGGCAATGCTCTAACAATCGCTGGTCCTTCTTATCGCAATACTGACGATAATTTATCCGATAAAAAATAAAAATCAAACATTCCAAGAAAATATACACACACGCAAAGAAATTCGATAAACAAATCGACAATAACATTCAAAGTTGGAAATAATGAAGATGACAAAGATGAAGCTCACCGGCAGATTCATGAATGAGAATGGAATATAATATTAGAAGAAATAGATGCTTTAATATAAATTTTATATGCACATGGTATATATTGTACAAAATGACTTGAACTGGATAGCTTGTGGTCAAAGGATTGAGGACCCCCATTTTTCCAAAATACAATGTCAAGAGACCAATTTCGTGAAATAATGAGATTTTTACTCTTCGACGTAAAATCAACAAGATCAAAACGTCTAGAGACAGACAAATTTGCCCTTATTTCGGATATCTGGAATCGTTTCATGGAAAATTGCAAGACTAACTATACACCAGGTCCTAATATAACTGCAGATGAACAGTTATTTCCTACAAAAGCTAAGTGTAGGTTTATCCAATACATGCCAAACAAACCAGATAAGTGTGGAATCAAGTTCTGGTTGGCTGCAGATGTTGACTGAAAATATCTGATAAATGGATTCCCGTATCTTGGAAAATATAACCAACGTCCATCCTATGTTTCTATATCTGAACATGTATTGCTGTGACTAATAAGTCCATATGAGAACAAAGGTAGAAATGTCACTACGAACAACTTTTTCACAACACTGAAGCTTGCAGAGGCATTGAAATCCAAAAACACCAGCCTTATAGGAACTGTAAAATGCTCAAGAAGAGAAATACTAGACTCTGTAAAAATGTTAAAATCCACATTGTATTCGACTACGGTACTAACCGATAAAGACATGAGTCTAACTGTTTATCGAGGTTAAAAAGATAAAAACGTTTTGTTGCTAAGTAGTCTCCATCCAAACGTAGAAATTGAAGATAACCCCCCCCCAAAAAAAAAAAAAAAAAAAAACTACCTGATACAATCGATTTCGATACAATCGATTTCTACAACGCAACTAAATACGGTGTGGACGTGATTGAACAAATGGCAAGGAAATATACAGCCAAGTCTGCTTCATGTAGGTGGCCGGTGCAGGTTTTTTGTAATATTTTGGACCTGTTACAATCAATGCCTGGATTTTATATAAAGCTGTAACTGGAAAATCTATTAGTAGACGGAAATTCATTCAAGACTTGGTTGGAGAATTGCGAGAAAAGTTTGTTCTCTTCTGACATAAAAAGGTGGCAAAAAAAGCTTGTGAAACAACCAATGAAAACGACGGACAACCACAAATTAAGCGTAAACGAGTCCGATGCCATATTTCGAAATCTGAAAATAAAACTCTAGACATCTGTTCAAAATGTAAAGCACCCATCTGTGGAAAATGTACCAAACTTATTACTCAGTTTTGTACAAAATGCATACAGTAAATTGGATTTTAAAATCTGTAAAACTAAGTACTCATAAAATTTTTAGTAACTGAAAAAATTTTTATTTTTATTTTTTTTAAATTATTTCTAAACATATTGAAAAGAGATACTCTGTTTTTCCATTGAAATTAGGAAATTTATGTTATATTTTGTTAAAGAGACATGTTATTATACTCAAGGACATAAAATTTTAAATAATGCGATTTTGTAAAAATTAAGTTAACTTCTCTTGATTTATATAAATTATTTAATGTAAATTCTGAGAAATATTGATTATTATTTAAAAAATAAAATGTTTTTGTTAAATAAATTAAGCGCTTGTGCATATTTTATAAGTTTACAATCTAGGGTCAAAATGACCCGATCCGCGGTTCTAGGTATATCGAAAGTCCCGCGGTTCTAGTGTTAAATAGACACGAACAGAACACCAGGGTCAAAAAGCAGTTTTCGCCATCCCTCCCCTCAATGATAAAACCCTCATCTAAACAGAAAACTTTCCAAGATAAGTATTCCGGTAGAACCACAACCTACTGTATGATACCTGGCAGCTAAATTGGATGAGGGTCACTTTTAATTTCAAGTATTTATTAGAAGACTATTTCAAGTATATTTTAGAAGTACATTTTCATTTCTAAATCTTTAAGTTTTTTATGACTCATTGTCATTTCCAGTCACATTGGCAAAGCTTCTACCATCTAGAAAAATCCATATTATTTTTATGGACATTTAATTAAGATGTAAATCATATCTTTGCTTGACGATACAATTACAGCTTAGTTTTCTATTTTAAACGAAAAATGTAATAGAAAAAAAGGTCATTTTGATTGTTCGAGTTCACGTCATTATAAAAAAACCATTAGACTTTCAGTATTTTATGCCAGATACAAATTTAAGCCACCCGACCCTTTTACCATCGACACGCATATCCACATGATCGAATTAGGTTATTTGTTTCCATTTCTTCCCATGCCTCACACAATTGCCTATAATTTAGCATTTATTAATTTAAAATGCATTGTTTTATTCCTTAGGGCTTAATAAAGTTTTAGTATCTGTCCGTTCAATATAGTGTTTTAAACATTATTCTCAAATACAAAGCAATAAAAAAATTACTACTTTTTATTCTAGAACAGAAATGTACTTTTTTTCCTCTATATTTTAACTTTAATAGTTGATATCAATCGTTACACAATATTTATTTATATATATTACAGTTCAATTAGTATTAGAAAGTCATCACAACCTTATGATGCAGTTTACTAAAACTGAAATTTCCATTTCTAAAATTAACAAAAGTTTCTCTTCTTAAAGGATATTATCAATTAAGTAACTGTCCTTAGAAACCTATTGAAACATATCACCAAGTATTACTCAGGAAAAAGCTTTATGTTTTTTTTTTCTAGTGAAGTAGTAAATATATACTTCTAATGATGAAATTTTAATATTTTTATTATCTGTTGTTATATACCAGTTGAGACCAAATTGGGTTTCTAAAGTGTATGTGGCACGATATGGTAGCCACCCTTTCCACAAGTTTGTGCGAGGATGAAAATACCCAAAATTTAAATTAGCAGCATGATCCGCTATTTGACGTTCAAGTTAAAGATGTGTTGTGGTTTACATTAAGGATGATAAAAATATATACAATTCTTAATGTTTTAAAATCACTCTTTAATTGAAATCTTAGGAACTTCAACAACGTCATTGTAAGCCAGAATTGAATAATTTGGTAAAACAATAAAAGAAATTAATTATTAATTCTACTAAAACAATTTAAAAAGTTTTAAATATAAATTGCACAACGCCTAATATTTGTATGTAACACCATTAAGATACATTCTATACATATTTTTTCCTAATCCCTAATGTAGACAGTCCCAAAATGCTGTGCAGAGTCTAAATGCTTTTTAAATTTCCAATCATGTTGCATAATTATGAGGGGACATTTATTGCTGGTTTTATATAACTTCGCTGATATTTTTTTTATGACCAAACTGCATAAAATTAAGAAAAATAATTTATTGAATGAAAATGCGACATTTTACTGTTTACATGTAAATATCATTTTAGTCCCTGTCTGCTCAAAGGTTTTAAAGCAAATCACGATGCGATCGTTTGGCATATATTTAAAATACGATAAATTATATAGCGGGATTGGTGGTTTGTAGTAGTATGAAAGAAGAACCGGTGCATTTGTAGCAATTGTTTATTTGTCAGATAAGAATGGTTCGTAAGGATAATACAAAACAAACTACTAACGCCTTTGGCCACAAAATTGGAGATGATGCATAAGACATAACAGGGGAAAATGAGATATGTACACGTCAAAACATCTATGTAGACAAAATTGAAAGTTAAATATGACACAAACTCGTGGAAAGTGTGAAATTTACATTAAAAAACCTCTATGTGCACACTATTTAACCCCGTCCCGTTTCGACGCATCCAAGGAAAGAACTTTAGGGACAAAAGACGATTTTTCAATAGATTTTTAAACAAACAGTACAATGTGTCATCCTGAATTAAAAATTCGTTAGAAGCGGAGAACTTAATCTTTTTAATGGTACCTCAATCATCGATTTTGGTAAAGTATGAAGGGAGTGAAAGGGATAGTCACAAAAAATCCTCTTCCAGAACTAATATGTATGGTTTTTCCATTCAAAAAGAATAATGTGCACCTACGCGGATGTTGCCAATAAAGAAACTCCTTAATGAAATCTCACTATAATATAATAAAAGAAAAGAATTTTTAAATTTAAATTTTCAGTGCGATTGATAATGGCAAAATAAAAAAAAAAACGCGTACCATCTAGGGGAAGAAAACTTTTTTATAATGTCTATACTTCAATTTTATAAAAAAAACAATAAAATGTGTAACTCTAAATTAACAATTCGCATAAAGCGGAGATCTTAATATCTAAAATTGTACCTCATTTATCGATTTTGGTTTCGTATGAAGGGAGAAATAGAGAGACAACAAAAACATATTTTAGAAGAAATATATATAGATGATTTTATGCTAGCCTTGGAGTACACAGATGTCTCAACTGCTGAAATTTAATGGTTATTTTTGATAACCACAATTTTTTTTTAAATTTTTTAAGAATGTATTTTACCACGTAATGCAATTGACTAAATTAGAAAATTCCTTTATTAGTGAACATTCAGATTTTGAACTTTCTTGTTTAGGGATAATATGATTGTAGTAAATGAGTTCTCAAATATATTTTATTTCAATCACCAAATAGCCGAAACATAATACATAAAATACCAGTATTATCTCAAAATAGCGTGACTTTGTTGTCAAGGTTTATAATAGGGTTAATTTTTCATTCTAGCTCTTAAAATTAAATCTGCCAGTGCAATTAACATTTTATGAATTTTAATATTTACACATTTTTAGTGCGGGATACAAGTGCTTATAATTAAACAAAATTTTCTTTTTTGAGGTTAATATGTTTGTAATTAACAAGTTCTCATTTTTGTACCCAAATCGCAAAATGACCGAAACATAATAAATAAAATTTCTGTATAATCTTAAAAATCAGGTGACTCTTTAATGGAGGTTTAAAACATATTTTTATTATCACAGCTCTTGAATTTTAACCTTGTTTTTGCGCATTTGCCGGTTTCCAATAGTAATTTCTTTTACATTTGTGCTATATACTTGCTTTTTAATAAATGACGCAATTGCTCAAAATTAAAAAGAAGGTTTATGAAAAAAAAAAAATTTTTTTCCTTTTGCGTGATAGTATTGTAGAAATAAATCGTGTGCTCAAATGTTTTTCATCCAAACCCCAGAATCGTATACCCAGTGGTCAATAAAAACATTAAAATTTAATATTTTTTCCCATATCAGGTGACTCTCTGTTGTATCACAATAACATGAAATTTTCTACGAAAGACCAAGACAATGACAAACGGAACAGTGACAGTTGTGCTCAGAGATACAAAGGAGCATGGTGGTATAATGATTGTCTTAATTCCAATCTCAACGGAGTGTACTACGGGGGAAAACATGATTTTATATATGAAGGAGTAATCTGGTATAATTGGAAAGGCGCTTATGAATCACTCGAATCAACCGAAATCAAAATCCGCCCTAAATATATCAAGTTGCATAACATTTCCATGAACACTCCAATGTGATCGGGAAATTGTAAACTGTGCTTTTTGCGAATAAAATGTTTTAAAAGAATTTTGTATTATTTTAGAATAATATACCATACAATACATTCTCTGCCATAGAAATTATTATTTAGTCGAATAAATTGAAACTGGGGCTGGGTATCAATTTAGTGTACACAAAAAAAACTATACTTCTTTAGATATATTTCAGTAATCACAAGGAAAGTGAAAAATTGTAGTTAGTTTAGAGTACGAAAGGATGATTATTCAGAGAAAGTTCACGTATACAGATCAAGTTTCTGGCAGTACATTTTAAATGTTCAATCATTCAAAGATCCGAAACCCTAACATATTCATTGGACTTTCCATCGACATTTATTCATTTGCTAGGTAATTTATAATAGCTTAGAATTATTCCAAGAATTTCGCTAATTTCTCGGAATTTTTTTGGGGTCAAAGTTTACGTTTTATAAATGTCATTTCTTTAAAAATAATACTTTTGTCTCATTTTAAAACTAAATTATACTTGAGGGAAATTTTTGTATAAAAAATGTATGCTGAAGGAGATTGAAACCTGGCTAAAGTTAGATTCATGTGTAATTCCAAAACATATTAGCGTAATGGAGCATTTGTAAATATATTTCACAAATTTATAACTGCTTTTTATGTGATTACCAGCAATTCATGGTTTACATGTGTAGAAAAATAAATGCAACTTAATTTTTTCAGTACTATAAAGGAGTATTCCATATCAAAATTCTAAATTTTGTCTTACATTGAATATCAGTCGAAATCGTTTTATGCCATTTTTTAAAATTTTATTTTATTATTTACGATGTGAAATCTTTCTTTTGGGGAAAATTTTCAATGCAATTAGGAACTATTTTTCTGCTATTTCTGTCGTTTTAATGCCAAAATTTTTGTCTAACAAAATCAAGTATTGTTTGAGCACCAAAGTGCTCTTCCTTCGTGCAAATTTAGACGAAAATATTGCATTATTAATACCATTACCTTATGACCTCTTGGTAACAAAATTGGATTGTTTTGGTTAAATGACAAATTTGAATAATTAATTCGATGTCCAACACGAATTAATCCATCATTATCCAGAAAAATATTTGAATTATTTACATGTCTGTCCTTCAACCTTTCTTTTATATTTAAAGAACGTAATTCTTTTTAAAACACATTTACCTGAACTGATTTAATTAAATATATTTTAGCCTCGTTAAATTCCTCCTATGTGATAGGTCCGCATTTTTCCTTTTTATTTCTCGAATTATATTGAAATCTAAAAATAAAGCTAAGATTTCTAATTATCTTAACATACCTATTACATAAATCCTGAATTTGGTAAATAAAGCCCTTAATAGATGTAAGAATGAAGTTAGCGTTCGAAGATTGTTTTAATTCTCTTAATAAAAAGTTTTTTATCAGGAGAGTCCATTCCACCTTAATAAGTAGAATTTCTTCAAAGGCAAGCTGTTGTCCCATCCACCACAACTTCCAAGTTTTAATTTCTTTAGTATCAAAACGACGTACTTTTATCGGCATAAGTCATCGTATTTAAGTTATAGATAACGGTTTTTAAATTTTCTTAATTTTATAATATTCTCAATAAATCTCTCTGACTTTGATCTATTATTATGTGCCTAAACATTTGCTTTATGTTATCACTATTTTATATTTACGAAATCGTATCATGATATCGAATATATCCTCTTTAAATTCGCCTTTAAGTAGTAGATCATTTAAAATTCTACCCGAAGTGGTAGGGGCTGACGCATTGAAAACTACTCTAAATTATGTTCTTGATTTTCCGGTTTGTAAATTCCATGATGTGGTAAATAATACACTAAAGCAGATGGACTTTCGCCGGAAACTTTCTCCATATTCCCTGAAGATTCGTAATCTTTAAGAAATTCATCTTAGAGCATATTCATATCCGGATTCTTGTGAAGTCGTCTAATTGTCTGTTGTAGTATTTTCTCTGCTAAGTTTCGAGTATTCGCTAAAGTTTTTATTTCTCCTTGAATTGCCATATGAACGGTAAATCGACAATTTTCATTCCGTTTATGAAATTTCTCAAAATGAATTTTACAGAATTCTTCTTCCTTCTTTAATGATCTATCACATGACACTTCTTCTACCTTCCAAAACTTTCGAATGCTATCCCTAAGATTCTCTGAATGAGAAATCAACCCACAATATTCTTTAGAAGTTTTTATCATAACCGAACCACTGGCAAGGAGACAAAAAACCGAATCTTGAATTATTAAATCATTTGACATGATTTATTTATTCTATTTAAATACATTAAAAAAGAATTATGCACCATTTATCAAGTAAATTTGTCCAGGATTTTCAAACTGCGGATCTGATAATTTTCAGCTCTGTGAAATATTTACTTCTTTAATGTCAAGAAGCGAGCGGAGGGAGACATCGTTAATCTTAGATACAACACATAGAACCATAAACGGCTTAACCCCTTCAGGGGCACTATATAAAAAAAAATTTTGGGGAGGACAAAACTTTATATTTGAAGAAATATTACTATTAGGAACATATTCTGTAAAAATTAAAAGAAATTGTAGCTTTAGTTTAGACAGGAGGGAGTGGTCCATTTTTGAATCACTGCACACCTAGAGAACTCTATATTAGAACATTATATATATATATATATATATATATATATATATATATATATATATATATATATATATATATATATATATATATATATATATGTATATATATATATATGTATATATATATATATGTATATATGTATATATGTATATATGTATATATATATATATATATATATATATATATATATATATATGTATATATATATGTATATATATATATATATATATATATATATATATATATATATATATACATATATACATATATATATATACATATATATATATATATATATATATATATATATATATATGTATATATGTATATATATATATATATATGTATATATATATGTATATATATATGTATATATATATGTATATATATATATGTATATATATATACATATATATATACATATATATATATATATATATATATATATACATATATATATATATGTATATATATATATATATATATATATACATATATATATATATATATATATATATATATATATATATATATGTATGTATATATATATATATGTATATATGTGTATGTATGTATAAATATATATATATATATATATATATATATATATATATATATGTATGTATATATATATATATATATATATGTATATGTATATATATATATATATATATATATGTATATATATATATATATATATATATATATATATATATATATGTATGTATATATATATATATATATATATATATATATATATGTATATATATATATATATATATATATGTATATGTATATATATATATATATATATGTATATATATATATATATATATATATATATATATATATATATATATATATATATATATATATATATATATATATATATATATATATATATATATATGTGTGTGTGTGTGTGTGTGTGTGTGTTTGTTTGTTTCAAATCATCAGTAACATTCAATAACTAACATAACAAGAATAGTTTAATCGGAAAATTAGTTCAGTAATATGTTTTTTATGAATTTTTTCTGGAAGAAAACTAATTTTCAGTGCTGCCACCTAGTGACAGGAAACCCTACATGGTCCATATTTGAACCATCAGTATTGAAATTACTAAAAAACATAACAAATTATGCAGATAAATTAAACTTTTCTATTTAAAATAAATAAGTAAGAATCGTAAAATTAAATTCCAGAACTTCCGTGCATCTGTATACTAACTACTTAGAAAAATTGGAAAAAACTTAAAATTACAAATTTCTGGCGTAAAGCAAAAAATTATCCTCTCTGAAATTATAGATCCGTAGAGTGCTGCATCTGTTGTTTCAGAAGCATACTAATGTGTTAAATGTTTACTGGAATTTACAGATACATTAACCGAATGATTTAGCTTTTACACAATAAATAAAATAGGTGGCTCAAATATGAACCACCGACCCTGAAGTGGTTAAAAGAAATATTTTATTACTGATTTAAGCGCTGGTTTTCCATTTGGCGCAAGTTGAAATTCCTCCTAAACCGCAAACAGGAACATTTACTTTTTTCCTTACCAGACTAAATTCTGACGCAAAACTTGTTGTTATAAAGGTCGACATAACAGCTCAATCCAACATGACTCTCCCGCAAATATAGTTATGTCTAGCAGGTGAGCAAACCCACATATTTTCCTTCGTCATCAGCACTGCTTCATTCAGAGTTTCAGTGATGGACGACAAAGAACTGAATACTTCCTGGATACTCGAAATGTTTACTTCATCAGAGACCCGATGATTTGTAATTGTCGCTGGTGAAAGAGAGGAAATTTAACCGGTAGTGGCCAGATTGGCGAGGCTTTCGCCGGCGAATTTATTTCTGTAACTGGTTATTTTCATTCCGAAAAAACAGATAATTATGCTTACCTTGACATCAACGGAAAGAGTACTTAGAGGAGCAAGATATTAATTTATGGGATACACTTAAATATTTTAAACAAAGTTGATTCCTTTTAACCACATTAAATCACTTCACAGGAGTCATTTTCAGAAACGAAGAACATCTAAAATCATATGAGATTGTTTACACAAAGCACACAAGCCAGTATTAGACATCAACAAAAACTTTTTATTTTGGGGTATATTTGACGCTTTAACTCTAACAGGGGCACTTTGCACTCCTTGCATGTTTTCTAAAATATGTGACATTTTCTACAGGAATTCCATAAAAGTATCCCAATTACGCTATTCAGTTGCAGTTAAATTCATTTCATAAAGTATGCGAGATTCTTTATCTGATTTTTGTAACAGGATATTAATTAAAATCTGAGAAGTCACTTTGTTTGTTTGTAAGGACACTATAGTTTCAAACCCCATAAACTTCTGTTTAAAATATGACGTTTCTAATACCTTTAGCCGATTCAACAATCAACGTTTCTATATTTAATATATTTAAAATATAAGTGAGAACAATTAACTGTTTATTTTCGAAACTATAAATCAAAACCGTCATTAATGGTTAAAAGGTCTTCTGGGGTATCTGTAGTGTAATGTTTGCAGAAGTGCCGTATCCCGTGATTCCCCCCCCCCCTTTTTTCACCAATCAGAGGGATTGGCTGCGAGGGCGTTGAACCCTAGAGGGTGAAGTGATTGTCGGAAGAAATGAGTAGTAGGAGTGGGGGTCTGGTAAGATGCAATAGGCTTGCCCACCTCGTGCTCAGAGTTCAGATTGTAATATTTTGTTAAATTGTCAATAAATGTTTGTGTCGTTTAGACGACTAGTTTTATCTACCTCACTGTCCCTATGCCAGAGAAAGAACCTCGGTGTAGTGTGCATACACCACATTGACGCAGTCGCCAGCATTGGCATGTTCAAAGGATGAGGTAAGGTTTATCGTAGGACTGTGCTTATCGTAGGAGTGTGTGTAGGTGCAATACCTGAATTAAAGGGAATACCTGTGACTAGGAAAAGACAGATAAGAAGATTCAAATTGTTATAAGTTAATGAACATTTGAAGTTAAGTTAAGAAAATGTTTAAAGGATTTAAGAAAGAGGACTTTAAACTTCTTTGCGAAGAAATTGGGGCAGAAGTGATCCCCGATGCGAGAATTTCAGATCTTAAAAATAGTATTATTGAATCCGAGGAATACAAGAAAGATTCCGAGTTTGTAAGAGGACGGGCAGAGGATATTTTAGAACAGAAACAAATTAAGAAGGAAAAAGAAAAATTAGAAAATGAGAGAAAATATGAACAAGAAAAATTAGAAAATGAGAGAAAACATGAAAAAGAAAAATTAGAAAATGAAAGAAAACACGAATTAGAGCTCTCTAGAATTCGGGCTGAGGGAAGAAATGCAGATGAGACAGAAACCAGAGTAACTTCTGAAGGTGGGACTAGTGTAGAAAGTATAATCAAAAGTATTCGTACTTTAACATTAGCTCCACCAACGAGACCTGAAAATTGGGGTGTATTTTTTGATTCGTTAGAACGCGCATTCCTAACCAAAAAGGTACCAGAGGAGTTAAAGGCAGAAATTTTATTAAATTTACTAGGAGAAAAAGCCTCTAATTTATTAGTTTACGTTAAACAGGAAGAATTGAATGATTACGAAAATCTTAAATTAATTGTTCTTCGAGAGTATGAGCCAACGCCTCAAAAGTGTTTAGAAAATTTCCGTAAAGCAAAAAGAAATTCAAATGAAACCCACATTCAATTCGTTTTAAGATTAACGACGTCATTAGAATACTTTTGCAAATTAAGAAGAGTAAAGACTTTTGAATCCCTTAAAGAACTGATTATAGCAGATAAACTAATAGAAACGGTAGATCCAGAGACAACCGCTCACATAAGCATAAGACAAGGGGAATCATTTTTTTCCTTTACAATTAGCCAAAGAATGCGACTTGTATTTTATGTCTAAAGGGAAATCGTTTACGAAATATGAAACTAACTACCAAAAGGGGATGGATAAGGAAAGAAGTGACAAATATATTCCCCCACCATTACGAAATTATGAAGACCGGAGTTACAATTATAGAACGAAACCAATTAAACATTGTTTTGTGTGTTCATCCACCGAATATTTGGCGAAAAGCTGTTCGAAACAACCTCAAGAGTTTACGAGTCAGCAGAATAAAAAACCGAATAGCTAATCAACCGAAGAATGCGCCATAATAGCTGAAGTGGCATCCCCATATTTCACTACTAAATCAGATATTCAAGCTTTGAAATATGTAAGCATTTTAATCGGTGGTAAAAAGATTCCCGCTGTATTAGACAGTGCTACACAGATCACCGTGTTGAAAGATAAACATATTCCGCTTAGTAACGAAGCGTCACAGGGTAGAATTGTTTTGATGTCCGCGTTTAACGAAAGAGTAGAGGCGAAGTTATATACTATAGAGATTCCACTGGCTGATGAAACCTGCAGCCAGATGACGTATCCAATATCAATAGTAGCGGCCTCCACGGAGAAACTGGCCGCTGAATGCCTGCTACCCCCATATGTATATGAGCTTCTGAAAACCGAAAACACGATTACGGAGAGGGATACTGAGGCCGATGAAATTTATGGGTGGAAGAGGGTTGAATGTCAAACGGGGAATGGGTCCCAAAAAGAGCAGGGAGAAACAGCGCCGGCTATTACCCCCGTCAGGGAAAGTTCGAATGCTGAAGATAAGCTGAATATTTATGTGGTGGAAAGTGAGATCAAGAAACAAAGCGTAGAGAAAACAGACCCAAATAAAGAAGAAAATGAAGCGGGGCGTCAAAAAGGTGATATGGGGACTCAACTTTCAGAAGCTGCGAAATTGAAATTAGAACAAATTAAATGTGAAACGCTCCAGAAAGTAAGAAAAGATGTAAAATGTGGAAAAGGAAATTTTTTATGGTTGACGATTTGATTTATCACAAAGTAGAAGAAGCTGTTTCGCAGTTGGTTTTGCCAAAGGGTAGACGTTTGCAAGTATTAAAATTAGCACACGAATCTATATTTGGAAACCATATGGGCTTAAAGAAGACGAGAGAAAGAATCAGATTAAGCTTCTTTTGGCCAAACATGACTCAAGACATTGCAGATTTCATAAAAACTTGTGAGAACTGTCAGTTAAGAAAACCAGAGAGGGCCAGTGATAAAATTCCTATCTCACCCGTGGTAAGGCCAAATTTACCGTTTGAGGTAGTCAATGTAGACATAATTGGGCCTATAGAACCACCATCTGCTCGAAAGCATAAATATATTCTATGTTTACAGGACCAGCATTCAAGGTGGCCGGAAGCAGTGCCATTACGGTCTATAACTGCAAAAGCAACGTGTGATGCTTTATTAGAGATATTTTCTAGAACAGAAATTCCTAATGTTCTGGCCAGTTGTCAGGGCACCAACTTTATATCTCAGTTGACCCAGGAATTTCTTAAACGTTTGGGCTCGCATCCTAGATTTTCTACGCCTGGATACGCAGCTAGTAATGGTCTGGTTGAGTGGTATAACCAAGTTATCAAAAACATGATGCATCACATAATTAGAAGCAACCCATCGAATTGGGATAAGCATATACCCTTTTTGTTATTTGCCTACAGAGAAGTACCCAACTGCACAACAGGGGTTTCTCCATTTAAATTGATGTATGGAAGAGATGCCCGTGGTCCGTTAGCAGTATTAAAATCGAGTTGGGCAGGGGAGATACCCATTCCGTTAGGACTAAATAAAACTGTTGCAGAATATTTGCAACACCTAAAAATTAACTTAGAAAAAAGCAGCTGAGCATGCTTCCTTTTCTGCAGCTGACAAACAGAAACCTTACGCAAATTATTTTAATCGACGTACACGGATGAAAGAATTTAGTATTGGGGAGCAGGTGTATCTTTTAATTCCTGACTCTGCGAACAAATTATACGCTAGGTGGACAGGACCAGGCGAGATTATTGAAAGGTGTAATCTACATTCTTATAAAGTGAAACTTGCGGATGGGAAAGTAAGGCATGTGCATGTGAACAAAATAAGGCAGTACCATCCCAGAGTTCAAGCTGTAGGTGTAGTATTTGAAAATGAGGAAGAATTTGGAGAAATCCATCCAACACCTAATTCGTCTAATGTAAATATTGAAGATATTTTAAAACAGTTTGAATGCGCACATTTAAATAAAACCCAGGTTGGAGAATTGTTGACTTTACTGAGTAAACATCATATGTTGTTTACGGGAAATGTGAAAATTGCGAAAGTGGGAGCACACAAAATTCGTTTGAAACCGAACGAAAAAAGGAAGAAACCTTTTGTATATAGAATTCCCGAATCACTAAGGTAGATGAGCAAGTTAAAGAGCTCTTAGTCTTAGATTTGATTGAAGAAAGCGATGATGAGATAGCATAACCAGTTTTGTGTGTTAACAAAAAGGATGGAGGAATGCGGTTATGTGTCGATTTTAGAACCTTGAATATAGCAACGATAACAGATGATTTTCCCATGGAAGAGACAGCCGATTTAATTAATTCTATTGGTAACGCCAACGTGATAACGACGTTAGATTTATTAAAGGGATATTGGGCCATTCCGATGGACCCAGAAAGTAAAAAAATGACAGCATTCAAGACCCATAGACAGCAATACAGATTTAAAGTCATGAGTTTCGGATTGAAGAACGCATATGCGACTTTTCAGAGAGTTATGAATATAGCTCTTTCCTCATACCGAGATTTTGCTAGAGCATATATCGATGACATTGCGATTTTCTCTAAGGATTGGAAAACTCACTTGATACATTTAGATTCTGTGCTTGCTAAACTTAGAGAGTTAAATTTTACGGTGAATGTAAAAAAATGTGCTTTCGCTAGACCCGAAATCAAATACTTAGGTCATATAATTGGATCAGGCAAACACAGAACAGATCCGGATAAATTTAAAGCCATAGAACAATTGCCTATACCCAAGACAAAGAAAGAACTCCGTAGTGTGCTGGGACTATGTAATTACTACCGCGAGTACATTCCTAACTATGCAGAGTTAGCTTTCCCACTTACGGAATTAACGAAGAAGAAGGTTCCTGACATTATACCTTGGTCAGATGCACACGAGTCTTCTTTTCATAAACTGAAGACTGCATTGATGAATGCTCCTTCGCTCTTCACGCCTATTCTTGGAAGACCGTTCATCATCTACTCAGATGCCTCTCAGGTTGGAATAGCGGCTTGTTTAGCGCAGAGGTTTGAAGAAAGAATTTATCCCATTTCTTATGCAAGCCAAAAATTAACCCAAGCCCAACAAAAATTGGTCAACGATCGAACGTGAAGCATTTGCGATCGTTTGGAGTCTCAAGAAATTTGAAACGTGGATATTTGGAGCAGAGATTGAATTTTATACAGATCATACTCCCTTACCTTTTTTAACAAGGTGTGCTCCACAATCCTCCAGGCTGCAGCGCTGGGTTTTTGCACTACAAAAGTATAATATAACTATGAAACATTGTCCAGAGGCAAAGATGCCTAACGCGGATGCCTTATCCCGTTTATTTTTATATCAATAGTTAAAGGACTCTGGAACTAAGTGACTCACAAACTTTAGTGAAGTGCACTATAACTAACTATTGTGTTCCCAAAACATTTCTACGTGTCATTGAAAAATTCTTTTATAATACTAACCTTCTAATTTCTTAGTGTTTTACAGGATCCCTGTAAAGAAAATGTGTGTGATGTCTTCTATACGTCTGTCGAATTTCCGTAGTAGTATATTATTTTTGTTTACTAGAAAAATTTGTGAGTAAGTGCTGAATCAGTATTTTTCATACTTATAATTAATTTTCTTTTAAGGTGTTATATAAGTGTTTAAGTGGTATTTTATTAATTTGAATGTTAGAAATTAGGTCAAACATTACTAATTGTCAGATTAGTGTTTGATGTTTTTGAACCCCCAAAACTTATCTGGTGTGGGGGGTGTAGTGTAATGTTTGCAGAAGTGCCGTACCCCGTGATCCCCCCCCCCCTTTTTTTCACCAATCAGAGGGATTGGCTGCGAGGGCGTTGAACCCTAGGGGGTGAAGGGATCGTCGGAAGAAATGAGTAGTAGGAGTGGAAAATATAAAATTTGAATTATTCACATTGTAATAAACTTATGTACAATCAGAATACTCATATTGTAAACATTGTGTCATAGCGCCAGATAAAGTCAAAGTATAAGATCTATAGAAATACATAAATCTAGGAGAGAGCGTAAGGCGAAGTCTTTTAAAGAGAACGAAGATGCATTTGAAGATCAAGGAATATAATGATTACTTTCGAACTCATGGTATTAAAATATCCATTACAAATCTATTAAATATGATGTATTTTGCAAGGAATTTTAAAAGAAGTCATTTCACTCATAGAAAAGTAAGGGACTATTTAATATTTAACATTTTGCTTAGGAGTACTATTTTAAATAAAGATAACCGGTTCGTTCGTAATTTTTTAGAGATGGATCAATACGTTTTCATTAAACATGTGTGCGTTAACCATGAACTGATAGACAGCAGTTAGGAACTGAAGTGAATATATCATTGAATTGGACACAGGTGGTAAAATATCTGTTTTTATTAAAATTCTATTCGCTTTAAAGGAGTTCGTTTATCCAGCAAAATCTGTCGTATCGACAAAGAGAAAGATACGAAAACCTTTCATTTGCAGTTTTTTAAAGCATCCTATTTCTATGACAATAACAAAATGAAGTTATGTAGAAAAACTCACTCCAGTGACCATACCTTTTTGGACGTCAGATCCAAACCGCCTTCCCTGCATTTCTTTCACGATTGCAATATTTTCCGCTTCCCGCCGACACTCTTAATATACCTACCACTGCTAGTACTGCTACATGCCTTCTGCGATTGGTTATTTCGCACCGGAGTCGAAAGTAGGTGGTGGTCACATAATGTGGCTGTAATGTATATATATATATATATATATATATATATATATATATATATATATATATATATATATATATATACAATAAAAAAACATTTTTTTAATTTCCAAATTCTTCTCGTTTTCCTTTAGAATTACTTGGACGTAAGGAAATTAGGTTCGTTTTGAAGAACAAGGAATGAGTGTACTTAAAATCAATAGTAGGTAATCAATATATCATCCCTTTAACCCCCATTCTCGTGGGAACCAAATCTTATATAACTGGCTACGAGACATACCCCAAGGAACTTTTTCCCCAAGGCCTGGGGACTTCCGTCCAATCAATGCAAAGTGCAAGGGTTATGTGATAACGACCTCATGAAATTTTTAAATGACCCACCAAGGTTTTGGCCGGGGATTCTCTGTCTGTCTTCGTTCTAGTTATGTAGTGTCCATTTTCTGCGCTCCTATTTCTCTGTCTTCGTGCTTATGATGTTGTGTCCGCGTTAGTCCTGCGGGTGAGTCGCCCGAATTCCTTCAATAAAGTAATTTAGCTGGTAAAGATGAGGACTTCCCCCTCGTGTGACTGCAGTGTTCCGGAATCCGTGGTGTGGAAGGATGTTACACACACATACACACACATTATATATACACACATATACACACATATATATATATATATATATATATATTTAACGATCCTGTCTCTAGTTGGATCGAAGCGTGCTCTTAATATCGTAAATTCCTCCTAAACTCCCTAATACATATTAATAAAATTGCAGTCAGTAAACATAGGCCGTGGTAAATGATTACAAATTAATTACATCCAAAAAATTCATTCCAATTATTAATTTAAATACCCTCGAATTCAATCCGCGCATAATTTAGTTTTCCAAGCAATCATCTCAACATCATGACGCGTGAACGTTCAATTCAAATGCTAATCCCTTCTGCCGAAATTCTATTGTTCCCCAAGGCGTCTAAACTTATCGCGTATGCTCATTGACGACTGCCGAATGTTCGAGAAGACATCTTTTGCTGACTTTACAAATAATTTTTCGTGTGAAACCTAGTCTGATCTCCAAAACAACTCCCCACGCAATGAATGCCTGTGATTCTCTTTCTTGATTCTCCCCAAGGCCATCCCACTCTATTATTAACTCCTATGGTCTATGCAATCGTAGATGAGTGTAATGTGATTGACTCAGAAATATCATGGACTTTAACGTTAGAAATTATTTATTTCGAAGCCCCCCGTAAATTCTCAATTAATTCCTCACAATTTCCCTCCCCCCGTCCCCCTGAAGGCACGCACACAAGGAGTAGCTAATTCCCCGCAGCAATTCTTCAGAAGAGAGAAACACTAAAATTAATTTCAATACCTAACTGACAAAATGCTGAGTAGGGCTGAAGTCCCTAGTCAACAAAAATTAAATTAAAACTTAAATAAATGAAATTTAACCCTAACCTAAATTTATATCTCTTGCCAGAGTGAATCGAGGGCATGAGTACATGTGTAAGGTATACATAAGATTCGATTCACAAGAATCGAACTTTTGAGTGAATAAATTAAAGAAGCTACTTGAGATATGCTAATTTCGGCATACGCGCTTGGTATAAATACCAAGCAGCTTGATTTATACAGAGGTCTGAAAAAAGGTTTGTTAAAGTTGATAGATAAGCGAGTTGAGGGAGCTACGACGTAAGCAGCTCCAGGTGCTATCCTGCGCTAGTGCTTAGGGGGCCCAAAGTTTACGTGGCAGAACTGCTGGTTTGGCTCTCTGCTGGTTTGTGAGTATTTGCAAAGTGTATTTCTATTGAGTGTTAATATATATTCAAGTTAATATACAAGTAGTACGTATGCTTATTGCTGTAAAAGTAAATTCTATATGTGCAACGAATTCAATAAACATTGTTTCATGTATAAACTGTGTTTGTATCAAATTCAATTAGAGTGCCCCTAAGTATTCTCTATACTGGCGCCCGAAAGTTTATATATACCCTCGTTGTTCTCGTTACATTTATAACTAACAACATATTTGAAGTTCGAACTTTATATTGTGACATACTGCGATATTGATAAAACTAAATTGTGAAAGTAGCTTGTTATTATACTTATATACTATTTGAAAATGAGTGTTGTAGATCAAAACCCTGCTGGAAATTTTCCTCGGGTAATTATGGTTCAGCAAATTGCGCCATTCGAAGCCACTTTCAATGGCGGCCCCTCAAGCCAATTCCTAAAGAAAATTGAGCAGTACTTTCAGCAACAATGCACCCCAGAGAGGGGAGAAACTTAAAATTGCTCTAGCCGCTTTAAGAGGTAGTGCATTTCAGTGGTACACGTGTATGCAAAGCAGTAATCTGATTTTTGACTATTTGTCATTCAAGCAACAGTTTCTTAGCGTTTTTCCAAAGACCTTTAATCAAAGTCAAATTGAAGCGGAAATTTATTCCTAAGGCAACGTGAAGGTCAGTCTGCGTTAGATTTTGCTATGGAAAATATTTCCACGTGTGAGGAATATTTAGAAAAGATGACGGAAGCGTCAATCTTAAAAATAGTTATCCAACGTTTGATGCCAAGGGATCAAGATTTTTTAGATAATCAAAATGTCACAAACAAGGTTACCCTCCTTCAAGATTTAGCTAAATATGACAATAGGCATTTCTTCGCTACCCCTGACCCTCACCCAGGTACGAGAAGTTTTTTAAATTTTTCGCGAGTTTCAAACCAGCAGCGAAACCAGTATTGCAGGCCTAGGCCGTCCGCAGACGGAGCGACTCAAAGGAAACTCAACTGGTTAGCGACTGAAATTGCTTATCGGTTGCAAACTCGCTAGTGATGCGGCTCCGCACACGTTCAGACTCAAAAGTGATTCAAATCAATAGTTTGCGACCTGTCATGGAAGGAAGAACATCATTATTCCGGGCATTATTTTTAGTTAAATTATTATCAGAAATTAATTTATTTTAAAAATTCGTCACAATAGATTGTCTTTGATGAATCGTTTAAAAATGGACTGTATATATGGGAGCACATATTCCATACGACAAAAAACGTTAGAATTTCATTTCATCGCTAGTCAGAAGTAACGTGACTCGTGTTCGGCATTTGGCAGCTTGCCAAAAGAGCGGCTGTAACATATATTGTGTAATAACACGCACAACGCAAGACAAAATGACGACTGAAGTTGCTAGCGACTCGACATTTTGAGTTTCCTGCGACTGATTACAAACGCTTTGCTGACGGGTTTGTAACCAGTTGCGCTGAGTGCGTGGCTCCATTCAATTACATAGGTTACGACTCATCACGGGCTGATTTGTGATTGGGGTCGGTTATCAGTTTCTTTTGAGTTGATCCGTATGCGGACGGCCGAAGTAATAGAAGCGCACGGCGTTACAATGAAATTAGTTCACTTAAAGTAAATAATATGCAAGCCCCTTACGTGCACTGGCAAGTTGTTTCACATGATATGGTTCAACCTGTTGAAACTGTGTGGTCAAATGTATTAACTTGTCCGAGCAATAATTATTATTTTGAGAATAGTGAAAGTCGGGGTATTTTTGTGGCTTATACTGAATGTGAGTCTAGCTGGAATAATGCGGTAATTTCAGTACAAATTTCTGAAAATAGTGCCGATACTAATGCTAGTGGTTTAGAAAATAAATCATCTGATACTTCTATTAATGTTATACCTGATATTTTAGATGATATTCACACATCTGTTAATGAAGGAAATTTAGTAGATGACGAAGTATGCGTTACGGAAGTTAGTGAATACTTATTAGTTGACGACAATAAAACATTTTTAAACGATATTAGGAACTCGCTAGGTAATGATGATATCGTTTCAAGTTTCCATCCGAATGAGGATGCTATAGGCCAGGTTGATAACATGGTTTTAAATAAAGTACATGAAAACCAGACTTATAATCAGGATGAAAAGTTGACACAGAGTTATACTGTAAGTAGTTTAGCTGATGCTTCAGAAATTATAGACGTAGTTTGCATTAAAACGCACGAGTACAACAAGCTTAATCTTCCTAAAACTGAAGCGGTGTTAAAGAATTTAAATGATAACGATTCTGATGCCGTAAGTTTCAAAGAGACTTTTTCGTCAAAAGAGGATAAAACTAAAGTTAAGGGGGATAAAAACGTGAAAAAGCGCCTTCAGGTTCCAGCATTAAAACTGCTAATACTGAAGTAATTAAGGCGGTAAACAAAAAGTCGTGTAAGCACAAATACGAAAAGCAGACTCAGATTGTTGAAAAATTTGAAACAAGCAGCGAACTCACTTGTAAACGTATCATAAATTGCGAGACAAAGCCAGTATCTGCATTAAAATCTAATGCCTATACTCTAAAAAGTACGGAAAAAAGTAAAGTGTGCATTACAAAACCTCCATCAAAGGATGAATGTGTCGCTGATAAGGTACACAAGGTTATGAATAGGATAGATGACAATTCTAAAGGTCCTTTGCATAAGTACAGGAAGCGGAAGATTTCTGCCGCCCAGCAAGATTGGCCTCCTCCCAAGAGACCTCCTGTCCATCGTCAAGCCGGACCAGCGCCTCAGGACCAACGACCTGCTGCACGAAGGATGGCCACTAGGTCAACGAATCCCTTTACTAGGACTGCGACCATCAAGAGAGGTTCCACGGAATGGACAGACTGGTGCAGGGAAGTTACCGCTTTCATGAACAAGTCTTGTATCAATTATCTTATTCTTATGCCCGTATCACACTAAAGATTTAGCACAAGCTTTTAGCGCAACTGTTTCACTAAACCTGTTTTACCTGCAACTGTTGCACTAAAATACTGTGTGATAGAGTGTTTTTCTATGAATCTTTAACTGCAACTTTTCCCATTCTACATGGGAAAAGTTTCACGAAAAGCTTGTGTTGCACATAATTGTCCAATAGCAGGGCAGGTTTTTGGCTCACGTGACTCGCGATCGAGCAAGGAAGACACGTGATCGAGCAAGCAATAAAATATGGCCGCCAACATGGATCCGTGGACTAGCGAGGAAATCTTCAATTATTTTATAGAAGAAATAACTATTCGTGAAAATCTTTGGAACCACACTCACGAGTATTATAAAATCAGAACTTTAAAGCGATTGACTTTTCAAGAGATAGGGGAGATAATGAGCGAGAAATGGCCTCATTACCAATCTTCTTTTACTAGCGGTAAGTAAGATTTTGCATGTCTTTTATACATTTCTTATCCGTAACAACTTAATAATTATTTATAGTATTGCCACGTTTGATATAATTTCAAAATAATTCTATTTAATTGTGGATCTTTCGGAACTTTTCGGATCTTTGAAATGGATTCATATCATTTGTCATTTTTATCGCCAAACTTCGCCCATGTTTGCCAACAGAAATAATCTTCGTGCATAGGATATTGCACTGAAACAAGTTACAATTTTTTTTTCTGTATTCGGAAAACACTCAATCAAAATTTTTAAGCATGTAGTAATAAGTTCTTATTTAACAAAGTTAATTGTATTGAAAGCCATTAATAGTCTACCCTGCTTTACCATTATTGTTCAATAATGCAAGAGATATTTTTAATGCTAAGATTTTAAGTATTGCGGTTGCATTGATTTACTGTACTGACACTAGTATTTATCGTAAGCTAAATTACTACAATACCCTAGATACCCATTTTCCCTGCGGTTTGAGTGAAAACCCACCCAGACTGGGCGTTTTACAAAAAAACTGGGTTTTCTACAACCCTGGCTTGTGATTTTCCTCCTTCTGTGTTCGTTTGCTAAGTGTACACTCCCATAAAGAAAGATTTAAAACCTATTTTTTTTTAACTTTTTCTTTAATCCTTTCATGAGCAAATAATAAATCAGTATTTTGTTAATACATTCATATTTAAAATAGCTAATGTATACACCTTTTATTATATTGCAGATGCATTGATGGAAAAATTCAGAAAGCTGAAAAGTTATTATCAGCGAGAAAAGAAAAAATTGAAGATCATAAAAAGTGGTTCTGGATGTTCTGGCTTTACTTCCAGATGGGCCCATTTTGAGAAACTGAATTTTTTAGATGGGATTCCTGAGGCAGAAGCAAGCTTCTGCACACTTACATCAGAGAATCAAGCTATTTTTAATTCAAGAGAACAAGGAGTTGAATCACAAGGAGGAACAAAAGTCATTGAGGCAAGTTTGTATTGTGTTACACAGATTATATAACTATCTTAACCCTCTAAGCGTTTGAACCATATTTTTCCATACCCAAAAATGTACACCAAGTCCACCATGTTCATTTTTCAGATCAGTATAGTTTGTTTAAATTTTTTGCTGCTATAATTCTATAATACTCATTCAATTTTAGGAAATAGAGGAAAATCACAGCCAGGGTTCGTTGATATATTATATATCAATCGATATATATCATGATATATATTTATGGTTTAGTTCAGTCTAAATTGCGCAAAAGGCTAGGAACTGAGAAGGCGGAAAAACTTATGGATCACTTCCCTAAGTTTGTAAACATTCAGTTTACATGCAACCGAATAACAACAATAATAACACTTACATTTTGTTTAAATTTTTGAACAAAAATAAATAAATTTCATTTTGTGATTAAAGTTTTGTTAAAGAAATAAAACATTCTTAAAATTTAAGAGTTTTATAATTTGTGTTTTGAAAGAGAAAAATGTTTAACTTAAAATTTTGTTACGAGTGCTTAAAAAAAAGAAAGAAATTATTTTATTTATAATTATATATATAAAATTAAGTACTATTTTATATTAGAATAATGCTTTATATTAGTTTTTATATAATGTGTAATATGTATTGCCGTTTAAGTTGTATTAAATCTGTAAATATTTATCATCAGCAATAAGTCGACAATTTTGAAAATATTGGATATATATCAAAATATCGGATATTTTCGATATTTTGGAACCCTGATCACAGCTCTCATTTTTTAATTTATTATTACATTTCAATATTTCATTTTAATGTCTATTTTTTACAGGATATAGAAAGTGAATTTGCAGAATTTACACAAGAGTCGGTTACTGCATTCAGTGAAAATGCAGTAATAGATGCAGCCCCCAGTGATATATGCAGCCCCCAGAGCAACAAAAGGAAATTGACGGAAACTCCATTAATTACCCCTAAAAGAAAAAGGGAAAGTGTTGATAAACAAATATCCAGCACATTGGAGAAAGCCAAAAAATTAATGGCAGCAATAAATGAAGATAAAGACGATGTCGACGATGCCTTTTTTAATTATATCAGATGCAGATTTAAAAGTTTAAAAGATCCAAACTTAAAAGAAAAGGCAAGAGTCGAAATCCAAGATGTTATAAATAAATATTGTATGGCAGACTTAAATAATAATAAATAATTTTGTAAATAAATTTTTTACTTCATATTTCATTTTAGTGATTTCATTGACCATAATTTAATTGTACAAATAGCTGGTATGTTGCATATAACTGGTATTTATAGGTATTTTTGCATTTGAAAAATATATAGCAGTAGTATACAGCTCAGATTCAAAAAATTATAATAATTGAGAAAAAGTAATAAGAAAGAAATTATTTTCCATTTATTTATTTATGAATGATACTATATCTGAGAGTTAACCTTTTCGTAGATGTCCATTTTTTTAATATTGTGTTATATTGTGTAACACAATTGTGTTGTTTTTTAATATTGTGTTATATTGTGTAATATTGTGTACACATATTAAACATACAAAAAAATAATGGAGTCATTTGACATGTATTTGTAGACGTAGTTGTGTTTTAAACACAGTAAAACGTCAAAAACAGCAAACTGAGAAAAATCCATTAAAAGATTTAAGCACTGAAAAAACTGTATATACCTATTCCAGTTTCCGTAATATTAATGTCGTTATGTTGCTACTTATATATCTTTAAAATTATAGCAATTTTCTTTGAATAGGTGAACATCTAGTTATAATTAGAGGCTTTTATTAAAAACTTATCCAAACAGAAATAATGAGAGAACTGGTGAAAAATGGGAATAACAATTTAAATATCTTTCTTAGAGTGCTTTTAAATATTTATAAATATTATTACAAGATATTTGTAATAAAGATTTATAGCATAAATTAAAAGTTTCGTTAAGAATTTTAAAATTTAAGTTGCAATGGTTCATCAACAGAGTACACAAACCTCGGTCATAACACTTGACGATTTTAAAAAACATCCTGCTGATTATGTAACGCCGCCTCTCTTTCTGGATAGCTGTTCTGTTTTACGAATAGCATTTTTTATAATTTACGGGTAAGTTGGTACTTTGCATTATTATGCCTTTTCCAAAACAAAAATTTTCGTGAATGCAATACAATACCAAATTTTTCTTGGAATGACCTGTATTCATTCCTAGTGTCTTTTGTACTTCTCTTATTGTATGCATTGTACCCATATTAAATTCGCAAACTGCAGTTGTTACAGAGTTTTACACGTTGTTTATTAGCAAATATTTCTGTAGGGAACTTTGCCCAAATCACACTGTGCAAACTGTCATCAGTATTTCGAGTTCCACAACGTACGTATATTTCCAGAAGTTCACTAGATGAAAGCCGTTGACATACTGGTAGAATTTTTGGAAGAAATACTTCATTTATTGAGGTCCCTACTCTTATTTTGTGACTATCTGGGTTATCCCCGGGGTTATTTGTAATTTAGGGAGGAAATTTTAGAGTAAAAAGAATGTAAATACCAAAGTGGGCATGGCATTTAAAGGGCTGACGAGATAATGCAAGGTATTTTTGATACACTTACAATCGTCCGATCATCTCAAAACTTTGTACCAATATACTAGAGGTGTCAAAGTATTTTTTTAACAAAAAATTGAAAAATCGATATTTTGATCAATAGAAGGGTACCACGTCCCCTTAAGACGAAAAAGCAAACAAACTGCAAAAAGAATACTGATTTTAAATAAAATCGTCTAAATTTAATGATGCCACCAGTTATGAATTGGGGCTAATTAAAGGAGAATTAATGTGAAATATTCTAATATTTTGACTTTTCAAAATAATTTTTTTTTCAATTAATCTTTTCAAAAATATTAATTTTAAGATAAATAAGTTTGATCAACAATAAGTTCTTAGTAAAAATATCGTTTGCATATTTGCATTAAAATATATTAAATTACCAAATGATATTTTCAATTTGTAAAAAAATGTAATTATTCTAATATTTTGAATATGAGCTGTACTAAAATCTGAATGTAATTTATCTGAATTTTATCTGAATGTAATTTATCAGATTCATATGGGTAACCCAATTTATATGGGTACAGAGAAAAGTAATGCTGTTTCGTATGCTGTTTTCATAATTGAAACCAGTGTAGTTATTTACAAGTTATACAGAACAAAAAAATTTTCAATCTTAACTTTGAACAAGGTACATTTATTAAAAATTAAATTCAATGTAAATTGCACATTTGCTCTTGCCATGGAACAGATCCTACGGAGTTGAAGTAATTGCAGAATTTCTCCTGGATTAGTCTTGCAACAGCGCTGGATTTATGTGGAGTTTTTCGCAAATCTATAAAATTATTACTTGTAGCTCGCCAGTCACCTGTTGCTATATCAGAAGTAGATATATCTTCCACATCAATGCTTCCTGCTGGCAAGTAGCTGTTCGAGTTCTTCTCTCTCAGGAAATTATGTAAAGCACATGTAGCTAAAACAAAAAGTCTCGCGTTTGGCACTGAAGATGTTATTTGTGTATGAAAAATCCGGAATCTTGCTGCTAATATACCAAAGGCATTTTCGGAAACCCTACGGGCTCGCGATAATCTATAATTAAAAATTCGTTTTTTTCTTTCCAAATTTTTACCAGGATATGGCTTCATTAAACTGGGGCCTAAAGGGAAAGCATCATCTGCAACAATTACAAAGGGAACCTCAACATCAGTTCCTGGGAGAATGTTCGGACCAGGGATGTTTAGAGCTTTTGCATCTAGAGCCTGTTTAAATTTGCTCTTTGCCCATACTCCACCATCACTGATCCTTCCATTTGTCCCAATGTCAACATATACAAATTTCAAATTTGCATCGACCAATGCCAGAAGAACAATGCTGAAGTACCCTTTGTAATTATAGAATGCAGAACCACTACCAGGAGGTGGCATAATTTTAATGTGCTTCCCATCCATAGCACCAATGCACATGGGAAAGTTCCACATTCTATTAAAGTCAGCAGCTAATGCTTTCCATTCAGTTTCATTACTGGGGCAATTTAGATAATCATCTTTTAAAACTGTAAAAATTGCCTTGCATACTAGTGGCAAGATTCCAGAAATGGTGTTTTGAGCAATGCGAAAGTGAAAACTTAATGATTGCTGCGTTTCACCTGAAAAATAAAGATAATTACTGTCAGTAAAGAATCAGACACAGGTAATGCTTAAAAGAAAAACATTTTAGCAATTCTCTTTTAATGATCCATAGGTGTATTTTTTCATCTAAAGATATGTCTTAGTAATTTTGTTCTAAACAGAATAGTACAGAAAACATAAACAATAAAACATCAGTTTCTAATGTGCCCAACATGCCAAATCTAACATCTAATTACAGTAGGCTCTCTGTAATCGACACACCTTGGGACCAATGCTAGTTTTGATTATAGGTCATTCTATTGTTTATGTTTTGAAAATTGTAAGTAAAACCAATCAACAGTTTTTTTTTTACAATTAATGGCAAATTAAAATAACAGAAATATTATAATAAATATTGTACAATGATTTTATTTGAATTTATTTAAATATACAATTAATGATTTTTAAAAAAATGTCACAATATATATTTTTACTTGCTATCTATTGAATTGTCAATGATTGGCATTGAAACTTAACATCAAATTTCAATGTTTACATCTGTTATGATGTGTGGATTATAGGTGCTTGTGAATTAAAGAGAGTCTACTATATTATATTAAATAACTATCAAATATAATATTTTCAATTTTTGCACAGTATCACCTACATAATAAAATGTTTATTTTAATGCAAATACATTTGTCATTTTCATGATTATAGATTTTGTGTGACCAACTTGGTCACTTCTGGGGTAATTATCGATCAGCAACAAATTTGATTAAAGTAGATTGCCATAATATATATTATATAAATCAAAGTATTAAAACCGAAATACACTAGAATATGTAAAAGTACATGTGTATGTTAGTATCGACCATATTTATACTACCTAAAATAATTAATCCTACTTATACTTTATTGTATGCAACTGTGTTTATATTCTACAGTCCTGCCCATCATATTCATTAAATCATGATAATGATAATCTTGTACTAGTCTTTAATATCAATATTAAGATTAAAAAAAAGCAATGTTTATAAAAGTCTATATCTTTACCTGTTGCTAAATATCTGAGAGTGAGTGCCAAACGTTCACCAGGAGGAATACTGTCTCTCATTTGTGTATTTCTTTTTTGTATCAAAGGTGATACTTTTTGAAGTAAATACTCAAAAGATGCTGTATCCATCCTAATCCACCTTCTATAGCCTTCAATATCCTAGTATTAAAAAAATAAGATATGTTTAATTTTTCATAATTGTATTTCATGTATAGAAAATTTCTATGAGCAAGTTATTACAGCAACCTTTTCAAACATTTCACTAAAACCAAACAGTTGGGGGAAAAAGAAATAATCCTCTTTTAGGGGACTTAAAGAAGGGTAAAATATTCTGCATAATAATTCTATAAATATTATTTCTATAATAATTTATTAATTCTAGCAAAATTTGAAAGAAAATATCTTACCTGAAGTGCCAGTTCCCTCATCAAATTCTCATAACATCCTAGATTATTTCTTTTTTTCAACCATTCCCTTGTCCAAATTTTTCTTTCAGATTTTTTTCTTCTTGCAATTAACGCTGCTGTAAGGCAAATTATTGTAGCACATATCGTTTTTTTTGATGATATGCTCATAAAATTGGATGGAGCCATGATTTGAATAGGTTATGTCCGACTGAGCAATCGATTCGTAGTACATGCGCTAAGAAATTTGTATGCTATGCCTAAAACCTAATGGTCGATAACAGGATTGGTACGGTAACCCGTCCGCTTCGGTTTGCGAATCCGTTTGTGAAACTCCAGCAACCCTTCACAGACACTCCGTGAGGAGAAATGCTTGACGAAAAGCTTAAAGTTTCACCAAATTCTTCAGTGTGATACGGGTATAACTCCCACCCTTCAATAAAATCGAACCAAACTTGTTTGAAATTCCCCATTGTATATACTGTGTAAACATTTTGAGGGGAAGGGGTGAGCCACTGAAAAAAAAGGCATACTGTTTTATAAATTTTTGAAGGGGACATGTAGGGAATAGAAAAAAAATACATACTGCATAATATAATAAGATAATAATTAATGTACTAACTTCACAAAACATAACACGTGTGCATTATGAATTGGGGAAGAACAGATACAAACAGTCAGGAAATGTCATGCTGTCCACTTGTGTTGACACTTTTAACTAAAATAGACTTTCCAGGGCGCAGTTGGCAAACCCAGTATCCGCAACTCTGCAAATCCACTGTTTGATGGTGTCACCTGGACCCTTCGGGGTTAGTTTTGCAAAATGGGAGTGACGTTTTTTCCCCACACAACGTGTGGAAGGTTTTTTTTGGCTTTTCCACCCATTATGTAAAAAGTCAGACCAGCACGCGTTTTCAATTAGTTAACTGTAGCCGTTCAGATCTCAGTTACCTATTTTTTTTTTCGAAGGAGGACAATGTAAGGTATACATAAGATTCGATTCACAAGAATCGAACTTTTGAGTGAATAAATTAATGAAGATGCTTGAGATATGCTAATTCCGGTATACGAGCTTGGTATAAATACCAAGCAGCTTTATTTAATACAAAGGTCTGAAAAAAGGTTTGTTAAAGTTGATAGATAAGCGAGTTGAAGCAGCTCCAGGTGCTATCATGCGCTAGTGCTTAAGGGACCCAAAGTTTACGTGGCAGAACTGCTGGTTTGACTCTCTGCTGGTTTGTGAGTATTTGCAAAGTGTATTTCTATTGAATCTTAATATATATTCCGTACAAGTAGTACGTATGCTTATTGCTGTAAAAGCAAATTCTATATGTGCAACGAATTCAATAAACATTGTTTCATGTATAAACTGTGTTTGTATCAAATTCATTTAGAGTGCCACTTCAAATTATATACACTCAAATCTGGGTAGAAGTGAGCAAATTCTCTATACATGTTACATAGGTCTCCATTCGAGACATGGTTTACATAATAACTTGACTTTATAACAATGACACCATTACATATCAAAACCAAAATATTAGTTATAAAAAGAACATTATCCAAAATATCAGTAAACAAAATCACTAAAATATTAATATATGAAAAATGTAAAACAAATTTATAAACACATGAATTAAAAAGATATTAAATGTTTAAGTAGGACTATTATGTGAAGAATATAATTGATAAACTAAAGTCTATGCCTGAAAGGTCTTCACCTAGAGTCCCTCAGTTCTTGAGTGGCAACCATTCAGTCCACTGTCTTTGTGACACTTAGTCACCTCAAAAACATCATTTAATATTTTACTGTTTTCTAAAACAGTTCCTCCCAGGCGATTCAAACACATTAAACAAAATAAAAACAGTCATAAAAACAACATTACACTTCTTCATTTTCATTTTGATGTACGTTTAATGAATGTGAGCTCTGTAAGTTGAGAAAGCATATTTACACACTCATGCCTTATTATAAATTTTAAAATTTTACTTCAATCAATAAAATATGTGGACTTATTCATATTTTATTCAACCTTACTAACATCACTATATCCTTATCAAAATTAGAATAATTATAAACATCAATTTTATTTCAGTGCAGAGATAGGTAATTATTTTACCATGGGTTGATCAGAAGATTATACAATATCAACAAAATTTGTTTTAACACAACAAAATACTTAGCATCAGAGGCTATTCTCATTAAGTTTGCTGTTCGACCAAAAATATACACATAACACACTAACACTTAACACAATATTTATCAAGTATTTATCAGTAAAAACACTTAACACAATATTTATCAAAAAATGTATAGCAATCAAAAGGATACCCAAATTCCGTCAAGACTCAAAATATAAACGTGCTGTAAGATCAATGTAAATCAAAATCATACATCTGTGAAAAATTGTAAATGATTGAAACTGAAGAACACTTTATAAAATTCAAAATAATATTTATCAAAATATAACTTAAAATAATACTTTATGACACTCAAATAATACTAATATATATATAATGAATAAAAACGACCATCATCGAATCAGAAAACCAGAATCTGCAAAAAAAAATTTAATTGTTCATTATTTATCGCATTACTTTGCTTCCCCTCCCCCCTCCCGTAGAAAAAAAGATGGATAAACATTTAAATTTCGTAGTATAACAATATCAAAATTTTTTCCAATGTCAAAATATTAATTAATTTTTCTGTAAAACATGAAAATAAATCTTTCCTACTCAAAATTCTTTTCAAAATCTGAACCAAACAGTTCACATAAATAGCAAATTTTATTTCAGCAGTTTAAAGCTCCACTGAAAAGTAAAATATTCAATGCAAACCAATTGGGAAGTGCCGTCAGAAAGAGTAAAATTCCCAAATCCTCCTAGTTATACCAAAGTGAACCCATTCTTCAGTGAACATGGGTGGGTAATATCATTTTAAAATTTGTGAGCTCCCATTGTGAGCTCCCAAAATTACTGAATTTATTTTAATTCCAATGTCACCTCCAAAACATTCTTTTTCAATTAAACATAGCAATACAAAACAACGATCTAGATGTACTTCAAAACAATTGAAAAATTATAAACACTGCTTAACCCAATGCAGTGAATCCCCACAAACAAACAAAAAATTAAATTTACCAATTCAACGTTTCCAATATACACATTTTTTTCTCTATTCTTGAATTTACCGTTCTCTGGTGACTTCCTTCGCTGATCCAAATTTTCTCCATGACGAAACAACACAGATTTTGAAATTTAACTGAAGACGCAAAAATAGTAACAACACAGATCTTGAAATTTAAATTGAAGACGCAATAATAGAAACAACACAGATATTGAATCTGAAACTGAAGATGTACTCATCGAAGCAGCACAAATGTCGAAAAACACACCATCGGGAAAAACTCTGAAGTGGATGTCCGCGATGAACAAGATGAATCACAAATTTATAGGAGAAAACGCAATAAATCTTGACGAATCTAAACACGTCTGGAACCACATCCAAATTTTTGTAGATGACAAATTGCAGGAAATCATAACAACCACATAACCGGTGGTCGACAACTCTCAGAAGACGGTTACAGGCAAATTGATGTACATCCAAAAACCCGATGTTGGCGTCGCAACCATCCACTCGCTTGCATTGGCACAAAATTCTCGACGTCATCAAAACGACTAATAATCCTTTCCTTAGTTTTTTTCCTTTCTTCGTCATTGATCAACGCAATCACGAGGAAGAAATGAAAACTTGGACAAATTTAAAATTTAATTCTTTTAACTAATTTCAAAAGGGCTCTGGAGTTAATTTTATTTCCCTCGCGTGAAATTTTCTGGATCCTGCTCGACTGTTGACGAGCCTGTCTCTAGTCGAGTCGAAGCGTGCTCTTAATATGATAAATTCCTCTTAAACTCCCTAATACATATTAATAAAATTGCAGTCAGTAAACATAGGCCGTAGTAAATGATTACAAATTAAATGCATCCAATAAATTTATTCCAATTATTAATTTAAATACTCTCGAATTCAATCCGTGCATAATTTAGTTTTCCAAGCAATCATCTCAACCTCGTGACGCGTGACCGTTCAATCCAAATGCTAATCCCTTCGGCCGAAATTCAGTTATTCCCCAAGGCATCTTAACTTATCGCGCATGCTCATTGACGACTGCCGAATGTTCGAGAAGAAATTTTTTGCTGACTTTACAAATAATTTTTGTGCGAAACCTAGTCTGTACTCCAAAACAACTCCCGACGCAATGAATGCCTGTGATTCTCTTTCTTGATTCTCCCCAAGGCCATCCCACTCTATTAATAACTCCTATAGTCTATACATTCGTAGACGCGTGTAGTGTGATTGAGTCTAAAATATCATAGACTTTAACGTTAGATATTAGTCATTTCGAAGCCCCCTGTAAATTTTCAATTAATTTCACACACACACACATACACACATATATATATATGTGAGAATTCCCTTCTTGTGGCAACACAGATATTTTAGAGTCACAAGACACGCGCCGCGCAACGAATTAAGGATAACGTGCCACTGGTGCAAATGGGTTACAACTCAACCGTTTCTTTGGAACGCACGTTATTTTATTTTATTTTATTTATGCTGGATTAAAATTTTACGCTATGTTATGATGGTTGATGGAATGAAGATTGTAGGTTTTTCTTTGTGGCTCTGACTAAATGAGCATTATTGTCGTGTCAGACGGACACAGATATTCTTTTTCTTTATTGTAATAATATGTTGTGGTGATTAAATGTTAGTTGTGAATACGCATTATTATATTTTGACTTGAAATACTTTTGATATTTGAACCGTGGGGATAAATTTCCCACATTAGTGGTGCCAGAAGATTACGGACCCTATGGATTAGTTTTTTTTTCTCTACCTTAGAGGAAGACCAGCATTTGTGTGAGTACAAAACATTTCGTATTCGTTTTCCTTTCTGAATAAATATCTGCAATGGCTTTTTTGTATGGAGCACGTAAAACTGATTTGTTAACTTTAATTAATGAGTTAGGACTAAAAGCAGCAAAAGGTACTAAAGTCGCTGATTTAATTAGTATCATCACCAGTTCAGAAACTTATGATGAGGACTTTAGTAAAAGTAGATTAGATGTTAATATTGCTGAGAAACTAGAACAGAAAGAGATAGCAGAACGTCAGAGGCTAGAACAGATAGCAGAACGTGAGAGGTTTGAACAGATATCAGAACGTGAGAGGCTAGAAAAGATAGCAGACCGAGAGTTTGAATTAAGGAAACTCGAATTGGAGGCAATATTAAAAGAATTGGCGATGTTCCGGTTCCGCTAACTGTTTTCAAAAAACATAATTTGTTGAAATTAATGACACGTTATGATATGTCCAGTGATATAGGTGTTTATTTGAAATTATTTGAAAGACAGATCAATCGGATTGAAATTCCTAAAAAAGATTGGGTCACGTATTTACTCCAATTGCTGCCATTAGAGATTATAAGCATTGTCGCTAGAGAACCAGATCCGTCGGCTAATGAGTATGATCATGTTAAGAAGTTACTTTTGAAACACTTTAGGCTGACCCCAGAACAGTTTAGACAAAAATTTGTTCAGCACAAGAAGGAATCGGTCGCCTCTTGGCGCGATTTCGCTTTTGATCTTAAAACTTATTTTGAAGAGTGGATTACTGGTTTAGAAATCAAAACATTTGAAGATTTGAAGGAACTTTTGGTTGTAGACCAATTAAAGCGGAAAATGTCTCCTGACGCTCGTGAACATTTTCTAGATGACTTGCCCACAATAAAAAATATAAATAAATTGGTTAATAAATTGGATGATTATGAAGCCGCAAGGCGTAATTTCCAAAGAGAAACCGATCTAAACATGAAAACGGATGGAAATATTGACGAGAAATTGCTGAGTAAAGATTTCGAAAAATCAATATCAATTATTCGTAGTAGGGATAGTGATTTTACAGCAAGGATGAAAATTAATTATAGTAACAGTTCAAGAAATGATAATAAATCAAAGATTCTGTGTTTTAAATGTTCAAGGTTTGGACATACCGCCAATATGTGTGATGAAAAGAAAGAATCTCTGGCCTCAATAACAAAAAAAATACTCTAACAGAATCGAGATGACAGCTGAAATTGAAGGTGTAGGTGTGAGTGTACTGTGTGATTCAGGATCAGAACTTCCTTTAATGGATTATGAATTTTATGTTAAAATCGGATCACCTAAATTGAATTCCAGTAATATATTTTTAACGGGAATCGGAGATGAGAAAATTTTACCGATTGGATATTTTCATTCTGAAATATCTTTCGATAAATGTGCAATTGAAACTGAGTTTTATGTTCTCAGAAAATTGCGTCATGAAGTAATGATAGGGACTGATGTACTTAATAAATGGAATATTTTGATTGATGAGAAAGGCGGAAGAAATGCATTTTGTGTCAGTTACGCTAAGATTAACAACAGAGTTTCGCTTAATGGTAAAATAAATGAAACACAGACTTTCGTTCAACCAACACCTGCATCAAAAGCAGAATGTCTTGACCGCAATTCTCTGTATGTGACTGGATTCAGACGAAAGAACAGCATGGCGTCTTATCCAGGCACTCGCTTTCCTGGCCCAAAGTTTAACCAAAATTTTCCACGGTACAACTTTATTCCGAATCCGACTAGTAATAGATTTAGCAGGCAGCCATTTCAAAGGTCACCAAATCCAGCGCCTAGGCCCTATCAGTACTCTGAGAGGAATGTACCTGGAAATTTTCAAAATAGACCTTATTTCTCGAATTTGCCAGAGCCTTTGAATCCTCTTGGTTTTAGAAACAGACCACCGCCTAATAATCAAGTGTGGGGGTAATGCTGTCCGCCTATATGGTGCCCCCACAATAAAATGGGCAGTAAAATTGCGGCGTGGTATAGGCGAATGTCTCACGACAAGTGCCTCCGCATTCGAAAAAAAAAAAAAAAAAAAAAAAAAATCAAGTGTTTCCTATAATCCAGCTCATTGTTTTCCTAGACAACGCGGTTCCTTTGGGCACCCATTTAGAACTTGGAATCCAAGACCTCAGTTACAGAATCGTCCCCGAGCACCAATGCCATCTCATCACCTTAGAAATTTTCCTTTTCAAGCGAATAGAAGAGGGAAACTGAAAATCCGAGAATTCAGGAAATCGAAGGAGGATACTACCGTAAAATCATTTTTTTGTGAAACCTGTGAGAGAAAATGTATAACTCAGAATGAGTTTAAGGACCAATTAATGAAAAATCGTAATGACATGAGAGAAGATGCCAAACGGAAAATTTAAGAGTTCCGGGAAAAGAATAGAAAATAACTCAATAAGAAGAGAAAGAGATCTAATCTCTATAAGTTAAATGACCGATTTGATGTTGAAAAAGGTTGGGTGTCATGACGAACCTCACAAAATTTCCATTGCTGCCGACCATATGAAGTCGTGGTCAGATGATTTGGGATAGTCTATTCCAGAAAACTTTCAGTGTGCTATCCACGAAACGGATATATATCTTTTTCTTTTTTCTCTATTCTTTTTATATTCTTAGGTTCATTAGTTTCAGGCAGCTGAGGACGTCTGGGTTGCAGGATGGCCGAACTTGTGAGAATTCCCTTCTTGTGGCAACAAAGATATTTTAGAGTCACAAGACACGCACCGCGCCACGAATTAAGGATAACGTGCCACTGGTGCAAATGGGTTACAACTCAACCGTTTCTTTGGAACGCACGTTATTTTATTTTATTTCATTTATGCTGGATTAAAATTTTACGCTATGTTGACGGAATGAAGATTGCAGGTTTTTCTTTGTGGCTCTGACTAAATGAGCATTATTGTCGTGTCAGACGGACACGGATATTCTTTTCCTTTATTGTAATAATATGTTGTTGTGATTAAATGTTAGTTGTGAATACGCATTATTATATTTTGACTTGAAATACTTTTGATATTTGAACCGTGGGGATAAATTTCCCACATATATATATATATATATATATATATATATATATATATATATATATATATATATATATATATATATATATATATATATATATATATATATATATATATATATATATATATATATATATATATATATATATACATATATATATATATATAAGTGTATAAACTGACTAATAAATAATCACTTTAATAGCTAAAAACTAAAAACAGTAATCATGATTTTATTATTTATTAAGATTATTTATTATTTATTAAGATGTTATAGATTACATTCAAAACAAACTGAAATGGACATAAAAATTAACAAATTCATGCTAGTGGCAAATGAACAAGGTTTTCCATTTTATTTTTTAAACTCTATTTTAACCGGATTTTTTAACCTAAATGACTGTAACCGCATTATGCGCTTCTCTACTTGCTTGAATGAGTGTGTGTTAAATAACGCAAATGGCTGTGATGCGGGTGGGGGATAGTCTGGTTTCTTTGTGTCGTGTTGCTTTTTTTGATGTTATAGGTTTGATTATCAATTCTTATTTCTGTTCTTTAGTCTATTTTGTTCTTTTATATCATTTTAAGGTTTTAGTCTTGTATCTGACCTCCGGGAGTGTTGCCCGGCATAAAACTGAGTTAAACCGGAGAGGGAGGTCACAACTCCTCCCGGTCATCAACTACAAGACTTCGATATCTGATATGCTTTTCCTTCCTATTTTCTTATTTCTGTGTAGTTACGGTCTTGTCCATTAATTTCTTTTGTGTAGACTTTTATATCAGTTATATATATATATATATATATATATATATATATTAGGGTGGGGCGAAAAAAGTTATTTTTTTATAATCAATTTCTAATAGCGCGGAAAACTTGCGCATTGGCGTCTTAATAACGGGAAAAGTAATATAAAAAAATATAAATTATTTTTTAAATCGCGGAAGAGCCCTGAAGTTTAGAAAAAAAGAAAAAATCTGCACTTTTTAAAAACGTATAAAATTTTTTTAATAGTTTACTTTATTTCTAATTGTGAAAAAACTACTCTTTATAGTTACCTAAATGAGTGAAAATGCTTTTGGACACATTGCCGTTCATTTGAATTTGCTCAAAAAGCCTTAAAATACCATTTATATTTGTAAAAACCTCATATTGCTGCTCTTCGACCATTTGAGCATGTTTTTCCTTTATGAGTTTGGTATTGCCTTCTACATCGCAAATGCGTTCAAAGTTATCGTATACTTCCTTATTAAGCGATAGGTATGGTGTTTCTGACAGGGCCACAGCAGCAATAGCTTCTGGTGTCCAGCATGATCTTGGAATGATCTCTGATTCAGATATGTCACGACTGATTGACAAAAGTAAGATTAGAAGGGAAAAAGAGAAGATTCAAAAAGCAATAAAGGAAAAAGAGTATCAGCTAAAAGAAGTAAATGGAATGTACTTCGACGGTAGAAAAGATAATACATTAATAAGAAAAAATAGGAGATAATTGTACAACGGAGTAAGAAAAGAAGAAAATATTAGCGTGATTAGTGTGCCTGGTGGCCAATACATTGGCAATGTTACACCAAAAAGAGGAACCAGTAATGATATTGCCGAAAGTATTTTCGACTACATGAAAAAGAAAGATTTTGGCATGAGTTCAGTGGTAGCCATCTATTGTGATGGGACAGTCACAAACACCGGTTGGAAAAGTGGTACAGAACATTGAAGTTAGGTGTCAGATACCACTGCAGTGGTTTATTTGTTTGCTTCACTTTAATGAACTGCCTTATAAACATTTGTCTGAGCACTTCGACGGGACAACAAGTGGGCCAGCTTCATTCAGCCGTCCAATTGGCAAGCAACTGCCTAGCTGTGAGAAAAGTCCTGTTGTTTATTTTGTGCCGATTCATTCTGAAGTTGCCACCAGAATAAATAAAACTGACCTCAGCAATGATCAGCAGTATCTTCTAGACATTGTTAATGCATTCTTCACTGGACTCTGGAATCCAGAATCTGCTGTTTAAGATCCTGGATCCCTTAGCCATTCCCGATGGTTAACCTGTGCTAACCAGGTATTAAGACTTTATATTTCCCAAATTAGAATCGGCACAAAATCAACAACATGATTTTTCTCACAGCTAGGTAGTTGCTTGCCAATTGGACAACTGAATGAAGCTGTCCACTTTTTGTCCCGTCGAAATGATCAGAAAAATGTTTATGAGGCAGCTCATTAAAGTGAAGCAAACAAATAAACCACTGCAGTGGTCGCTGACACCTTACTTCAATGTTCTGTACAACACCACTTTTTCAACAGGTGTTTGTGACTGTCCCATCACAACCGATGGCTACCACTACACTCATATCAAAATCTTTCTTTTTCATGTAGTCGAAAAAACTATCGGCAATATCATTACCGGTTCCTGTTTTTGGTGTAACATGGCCAATGTATTGGTCACCAGGCTCACTAATCACGCTAATATGTTCATATTTTCTTTCTCTGCTGTACATTTTAGCTCCTATTTTTTTGCGTGTGTTAATGCAATACCTTTTCTACCGTCGAAGTAGATTCCATGTACTTCTTTCAGCTGGTGCTCTTTTTTCTTTATTGGTTTTTGAGTCTTCACTTTTTCCCTTCTAATCTTACATTTGTCAATCACTCGTGACATATTTGAATCAGAGATCATTCCAAGATCATGCCGGACACCAGAAGCTATTGCTGCTGTGGCCCTGTCAGAAACACCATACCTAGCACTTAATAAGGAAGTTAACAGCAATTTTGAACGCATTTCCAATGTACAAGGCAATACCAAACTCATAAAGGAAAAACATGCTGAAATGGTCGAAGAGCTGCAATATGAGGATTTTACAAAAATAAATGGCGTTTTAAGGCTTTTGCGCGAATTCAATTGAACGGTAATGTGTCCAAAAGAATTTTTCACGCATTTAGGTAACCACAAAGAGTGGTTTTTACACTATTAGAAATAAAGTAAAATATTTAAAAAAAATTTATACGACTCTCAAAAGTGTAGATTTTTTCTTTTTTTCCTAAACTTTAGGGCTCTTGCGCGATTTCAAAACCAATTTATAGTTTTTTTTTATTATTTTCACCGTTATTAAGATGCCAATGCGCAAGTTTTCCGAGCTATTAGAAATTGATTATAAAAAAATAATTTTTTTCGCCCCACCCTAATATACATACAGGAGATGACCCGAATGGCAATCTCCTGAAATAAGCATCGTGGCCGAAAACAATGAGATTCGAATACAAGAACATATAACTTTATTCCAACAATTACATGAACTTACAGCGCGACGTCCAGCTTTCAACTGACGAGCATATAAGTAGCTGTCAACGGGTTGCCAGAAGTTGGTGAGGTAGGTTAGAATTGGAAAAGGACGGACAGGTTACCATAAAGTGAAAGAACTCTGATTACAGGCGATTAGAGGTGGTTAAAATTTATTACAGAATATCCCGCCCCATCTAAAATGGGCTTGGGGTTGCGGCCGTCGGCACCAAGACATTCCAGATAGCGAGAACAGAAAATTAGTAGTAGGAATGGTCGTAGTAGGTTGGTTGAAGTTGGCTCCAAAATCACAATTTTTTTACATTTTAAAATACAACTGAAAAGACATAAACATGGAAATATGGCATAATATTATAAACAAATATCAGGAGTAAAAAAAATAAAATAGAATGGTACACATAAGTGGAAAAAACTAATAATGACAGATGTAAAGATGCCACAAAATACAAATCCAAGTGAATATTGTTCATGTCACAGTCCTCTGACAATTTCAAGTATCACACTGTTTGGAATCTTGGACGGGTATAGTTTTCATAGGTAAACAAACACAAAAGTAGTTATTTGACAATTTATAGTTGTTAAATATAGGATAGTTCCTTTGGAGATATCCGGGTTGTAGTCACTTTTAAAATGTTATTGGTTGTTTACTGTTATTGTTCACTTTGGATTATTTACGTTTCTCTTTAAACAAATCTATTTTTTATTTTTTTTATCATTGACTTCTTGCCTTTAACTTTTCTACTTATTATGTAAACAAATGTTAATAAACTGTTCTTTCAGCAAATAATAAGTAGGTTTATTAAATGCCGTGAAATTTAGCTTTCAATATCGATACCAACTGTCTGATACCCTATGCTGCAAAATTCGAACAATAATACTAACAAAAACAATTGACACTGACATTCAACTGTTGTGGAAAAAAGATATCATGACTACAGAAACATAAATTTTTTGAGGTATGTGACTTGTTGTTAGTACATATTCTGATGTTTTTAGCACTTTTAAAATTTAACAATTAATGAAATTAAAATTTCCAAAATTTTTAAACTACTCATAATTTAATGCACTACTACTTTGCATCCCTCCCATATTAAAACAAAGCTGGATTAACATATTTTACTTTCATAGAATAAAAACATTTAAGTTTTTCCCAATATCTAATTTTTTCCTAAAATATTTTCTAATATTTTCGACATTATCATTAAATTTCTACCCTGTAAATTCACTAAGGTTGGTTAAAGTAAGTGTAAAGAAATTTTCTTTTAATACCGTCACTAATTCTGCAACATTATTAACTTTATATCAATTCTGTATATACACGTTAAGAGCGTTACCCTTTACAAAATGTGAAAAATTTTGACATTTCCACTGTTCATCTCTACTCCCTTCCATACATTTTCTTATCAAAATAATTTAGCCAAAATTTTATGTCCATATTACTGTCTGAATCAGAACGCACAATATTTAGTTACGTTTCATTACCCGTGATTCTTAAAGAATCGTCAAGTTCGGTATTTGGTTTGGCAGTCGCCATTTTGTTTTACGAAAATACTTAAATTATTTCAACATACAAATATAATGATTTACCTAATTATATCACCTCAGAAAAGAAAAGAAATTCAATTATTGAGATATTAAAAGAACTAAAATATTATGGGCAAAACCCGATGATAAAAATGTTACATGTAGAAGTAGAAAAATACATTCTTGAAGCTTGTTTTGATTTTCTTTAAAGCGTTCGGCGTACAGGCAGAAATCGGGGAAAACAAATTCTCCAAAAATGGAAAAATCTTCAGGAATCTTGAAACTTGGCACACTTCCTTGAGATATGAGGAAAATTCACTGGGTAATCACAGCTTCTTTCTTTGATGATTTGTTCCGACGTGAAATTCAAAACGAATCTTGGTCCAAATGAAACAAATCGAAACTTAATCCTATTGCAGTCGTCAGCTTAACAGTGTAGATAATGCCGGCTCATGAGATGACACGAATGGTCATCTCCTGAAATAAGCATCGTGGCCGAAAACAATAAGATTCCAATACAAGAACATATAACTTTATTCCAACAATTACATGACCTTACAACGCGACGTCCAGCTTTCAACTGGCGAGCGTAGAAGTAGCTGTCAACGGGTTGCCAGAAATTGGCGAGATAGTTTAGTATTGGGAAAGGTTACCACAGAGTGAAATAACTCTGATTACAGGCGATTAGAGGTGGTTGAAATGTATTACATATCTTCTTCTATATATATAAAAGAGCTTGTCTGTTTGTTTGTCCGCTATATAATGATAGACTGTTTCACCCACCGGGACCAAATTCGGCACAGTTAATGTTTTGGACCCTAGAAACTTAAATCAGGAAAAACGAAATGTGGGGCTCAATAAGTTTTTTTTAAATGAATTTTTTAATGATTGTTGTGCCCCTAAGCGCACTTCTTAAATGTGGATACAGCCCCTTTACGACAACCCTTCAAATTCGATACGCGGGGGAAAATCGGTAGAATTCTGAGGGGTGATCTGGGGTGGTTTGAGAGTTGGTCTGGGGGTAACGGGGAGGGGAGCTGTTTATTTTTCTTACGTTTAGTGGAATCGTGACGCTAAAAAGTTGAGAACCTCTGCTTTAGACAATTTTAGACAATGGCGTTCAAACTAATAGAACTTTTCTGGAACTTTTAATTTGCAAAAAAAAAAACAAGAAAAAAAAAGAAAATTAAGTTTGGAATTTTTTGGAAGCCTTCTGTTGATCTAAATATATTAATTGTTTGAGGATCATAAAATGGGAAGAAGTATAAGAGTTCTACAGGTTTTTTTCCTAAGTTCGCAAAACAGAGTTAACATAAGATATGTATTTGAATTACTTATTCCGTGAAATCATATAAGATAAATCCTTTAGAGTTTAGGGGCTTTTTAAGCAGTGGGAGGAAAAGCTCTTTAAACAGAGAAACATAACGACACATAACTTTCATTCCGAACTGTTAGTCCATTAGTTATATTAAGGCATAAGAAAATTAATGAAATTATTTTTAAAGAATAATTGCCCGGGTAGATATATAGATATAAAATTTTCATGCTTTCCATCAAAAGAATACTGGGTATATCATTTCAGTAGAAACGCGCTTAGCGCATTCTGTCTAGCCAGATGAATATGAAGAGCGGGGGTGCAGCCCAGTATTTTTTTGATGGAATGCACGAAAAATTTTATATCTATATATCTACCCTGGCAACGCCGGACAATAATGCTAGTATATATATATATATATATATATATATATATATATATATATATATATATATATATATATATATATATATATATATATATATATATATATATATATATATATATATATATATATATATATATATATATATATATATATATATATATATATATATATAGATATATATATATATATATATATATATATATATATATATATACCGGGTGGCCATAATTAAACTGACAGTGCTCACAGTGTTCTGTAGCGCGATCTATTTGCGAGAATGACGTCACATTTTGTAGGAAGATTAAAGAAGACGGGGGACGAAGGATTCCGCGAAAAAAATTAATTAGTTCCAAAAGTCACCGCTAGGGGAATATTTGGCGCTGTGTAATAGAAAATAGAGTGTTAACAAATGCAAATCAATACGGAAATTACCTTTTATTTTGCATTCAAATGAGGTTCAATGTGGCTGCCGTTGTTGTGGACCACATATTGCATTCTGTGCACAGTATGCACAACAGCAGAAAGTAACATGTCTGCAGGAATCTCCCGTACAGTCCGTGATATGTTATCCTTCAACGATGCCAGGTCCTGGACCACTCCTTGATAGACCTTGGACTTAAGATAACCCCATAGCCAGAAGTCGCATGGGGTAAGATCAGACGACCGAGGTGGCCATGCAGTTGGAAAGTAGCGGCTAATGACTCTTTCTGTTGTGAATTTCTGTCGTAGCAGCTGTTGCACCCGTACAGCAACGTGTGGAGGGGCTCCATCTTGCATGAAAATGATTTCTCCCAGGCATTGTCTTTGCTGAAGTGCCGGAATGACAAAGCTGTTCAACATGTGGCGATATTTCTCTCCGGTAACAGAACAGGTTTCCGGTCCTGTCGGGGTAATGTTCTCATAGAAGAATGGACCTACGATAAATTCCGCTGTGAACCCACACCAAACAGTTACCTTTGGTGAATGTAAGGGAATTTCTGTGACTGCATGTGGTGATTTGTCATCCCAAATTCGGCAGTTCTGGGTATTCACAGTTCCATGCAGGTAAAAGTGGGCCTCGTCTCCCCATAAGATTTTCCACGGCCAAGCATCATCCACCTCCATTCTGGCAAGAAAGGTGAGAGCAAAAGTCAATCGGTTATCATGGTCGGGGTACAGTAACTCCTGTACACGGCTGGTCTTGTACGGATAGAAGTTGATAATCTTTCGTAAGATTTTCCATACCGTACTGTAAGGCATATCAATATTCCGAGCTAATCCACGAGCGCTAGAGGTGGCAGTAATATTGTCTGGTCCTCTGTCGACAATCGCCGTGGCAACTGCTTCGATTGTATCCTGTGGTACAGGTTTTCGTCCTCTCCCTGAACCTTCAGAGAACCTGTTTTCTCAAACGTCGCAACCATTGCTTTTAGCCCATTAACTGACACAGGACCGTTACCTTTACGCATTTTTTTGTGCGTTCTAAAAGCACGAAGAGCGGCTGACGCTTTGCACTGGTTAAGGTAAAAGAATTTGACCAGTAACGCACGCTCGACTAAAGAAGGAGACATTGCACATAAACTTTCAATCCGATTGATTCGAAACGTAACACATTGCCTTTTAAAACCCAAGCAGCTGGCACTGTGCCAATGGATGTAACGTGAAATTTGAATAAAGAACTTCTTCTTCTGCTCAGCGTATGTGATATTGCAGATCACGAGACTTTATCGGTGTTTATGTAGATTTTACGCTTTTTTAAATGTGTTGCCATATTGAACTTCAACTAAATAAGAAAATGTGCATAATAAAAGGTAATTTTATTCCGTATTAATTTGCATTTGTTAGCACTCTATTTTCTATTACACAGCGCCAAATATTCCCCTAGCGATGACTTTTGGAACTAATTTATTTTTTCGTGGAATCCTTCGTCCCCCGTCTTGTTAAATCTATATATATATATTTATATATATATATATATATATATATATATATATATATATATATATATATATATATATATATATATATATATATATATATATATATATATGTATATATATATATGAGACACGTGGTACACAACACTATATACGCCCAATGCGATATGTTTTGGATTAACGATGAAAATTACCAGTACTTGCAGCCAGTTATTTGATTCAACAAAAGTTCATATTATGAATAAGCTTTTATTTTTAAATACTTTCACTTGATCAGTTATCTCTCCTCTGAGCTAAATAGGTTGATAATAAGAAAAAAAAATAAAAAATAAATTGCTGATTATTTCGCATGCCAAATAAACAAAAAAAAATTTCAATAGCAATATCTACAATAGTACTATTTCTACAGAAGCATGTACAATAAGCGGATTTTCTAAAGCCCCTCAAGCTGATGACCACAGTATCATTGTCTTTGGTCAATTAATTTCCAGTCATTTTTTGAACTCTTCAAGCTGTATATCTGACACTGCCACAAATGATTTGAAAACCATGACGTAGACTGCTCTTTGGATATTTTGCCTATAAAACCACCGGATCTGTGAAGGGGGATCAGACAGATGGATCCCGAATCATCAAATCTGAAAAGTGCAGATTTCTGATTACTGCATTTATGGATACTAAAGATTATATATCATTTTACTGAAGAATAGGTTTCATCTCAGATTGATTGTTCAATCTACCAGAATTTCCCTCAGTCCATGTCAAAATGAATAGAAGAGAGTAAAATTTGGAGCAACGATATAATCAGTAAGTAGTCATATAGAAGTAGATACTCCGCATAATTTTTACTGATGATGATGACTCATTTTAACTGATGAAGTAATTGATGATAAGTACGAATTTTAGAAAATTCAATATATTTTCCGTCTTTTTTTGGGATTATGCTTTTCTGAGATGCTTCGGTTTATTTATGTTACAGAAAATCTGAATTTCAATTTTGATCTAAACTTTATGCCACAAATTTAGTCAATTTTGTATAGGTTATGAAGAATTCAAGATAAATTTCCTAATGACCAAAAAGGGATGTATATTTTGCATCAAGAAAATCAGTGTAATGAGCGTACAAATATACATCACATATATACATACAAAAGAGGTAATTAATCCTATATTAATACCCCGCGGTAGTTTCGTTAGAAGAGACTATCTAAAATTTTTCTTAAAATTTATATGTATAATTTTAGCTTAATATACTAATTATACATATATACAGCATATTATAGTAATATGTAATATATTTATTATAAATTGAAATAGATGGACATAGATTTTCAAATTTGAATATTTTAAAACTATTTTTGAAGTGAATATGTTTGTCAATTGAATATTATTTTATTTAATGTAACTTTATTAAATTAAACTGCATAGTTATGTTGCCTTTTAGCAATATTTTTTCTAAGCATCAGGCTGCATTAGTTAGACTGTCCCTGTCAGAAAGCAAAATCGTTGGTCAGCATGCTTTCAGTTCGAACGATGTACCCAATAGATTATTCTTAGTTAATATTTCTTTGAATAGTCACCTTTTAGTAAGTTTTATTTATTAATAAATTTCTTTTATATTATTAAAAGGGTAAATAAATATGCTGTGTTACATGTTATCAGACGAGTATCGCGAAGGGAGGGGTTTAAGAACCAATTCTACCCAATTGACATGCAAAGTGCTGGTGTAAACGGAAACGGTGCCAACGTGGAGCGAAAATTTTGGCTTCTCGAGAAATCGCTCATATAAGGAAGCAGTTCCAAATTTATTATATCTACTAAGAAGTATGTTTGAATATTATGATATACGACTAAATATTTTCCCAAAAAATAAATGTTCGTGGTTTATAACTTCTCAGACATTTCATTTCCAATCTCCGTTTTTCATAAATATGGTTCCTTCCTACAGATATAACGTCAAGAATTTTTTGAATCTTAAAAAATTGGAAAAAAAATAGTAAATAGGAACTTAGAAATATTACCAATTCACTTAAACCTCTTCCAAATTTAAACAAAGATTGTTTCTTTCTATTTCGAATGTTAAAGAGAAGTGAAAGCTTAGCACTATCCATGATGTTTCAAATAACATGCGAACAAAATCCGAGAATTTATATCTTGCAAATATTTCTAGAAATACAATTCACTTCCATGTATAAAATTTAAAAATTAGGTTTTCGCTTCCGTGACAATTTTCTATCTAACATTTATAAATTCTCTTAAAATAGTATCAGAATTTGAGCTGTTGAAGTTGTATATGTATTCAATCATCAGAATGCAGTGAAATATTTTTATCGCTTTTATGGCCTTGTTATCACGGTCTTGCAACCAGTTTCTGAGAACCACTTATTATTGAACTTCCTTATTTATAATCAATGATTTTCCAAGCATTCGAAGAAGCATATTTTTATCAAGGGTTCAAAGGGTCAAGAGGTGATCTATCAGATACTACTTCCCCGATAGAACAACACGTGACCATCAGCAGATAGCAAGTTCACTTTAAATTTTCTGGAGCCATATTTCATTCACACAGTTTCAAAGAAGCCTTTACGAAAAGTATCCAATTCTTTTCTGAGCTGCACGTCTTTCTTCAGATTTCCTTCCTCAACGGCAAAATGTAAGTAAAAATCTAAAACTATTTAAATTGTATTGTTTCTAAGATATATATATATATATATATATATATATATATATATATATATATAAATATGATTTAAACTTCGATTCAATGGATGTTTAAACTTTTAAATCTAGAATTTTTCCGTAATACAGTTTTTGTTTGGAATCAGAGTTTTAGATATTTGAAATTATCTATAATGTTGTAATATAATTTAATGGGTAGTAAATTTTAAAATTATTGGAATGGAATTTGCATTTATATCTCGTGGAAATTTAACAGTGTATTCTGCTTGAATAAAATGCAATAAACTCAGTAACATTGTTTAAAAAGAGATTGAAAATAAAAGGTTTTAATTTTGATAAACATCGGTACCAAAAGACTGTGAGTTGTAGACTATACACGTACACTTAATTTAAATATATATTAAATATTAATGACAGCGTCCAAATTTTATTGAAAACTACAGAAAAAGAAAATTCATTTATATATAACTTTCATGATGTATATTTCCTACTATACGCATTTGTCTCATCTCAGAAAAGTGTAAATACACATAATTATTCTGTCGGGAAAATATTTGTTCTAAATAATCTCAAAATATCGTAATATTAAAATATAATTTATTTACAACGAATGAATTATTCTTTTAACAGCATTCTCATGTATATATGTATGTGTATCTCTTTATTTATGATATATATATATATATATATATATATATATATATATATATATATATATATATATAAATATATATATGAAAATATGTTAATGAGTATTAAAAATTATATTTTTAAAAATTACAACTGAAAATATAATTATCGGATCTAATGAGAGATTTTACTTATAAGAATCGAGTATGGTTAACCACATTTTATTATTAGTGTTTAGGTAATTGGGAAAAACTTTGCTTTTATTCTAACATAATACAGTGGACGCTCGTTAATTCGAACTCGTTCGAATTAACGAGCTCTCAGAAAAAAGTTCTCAGAAAAAAGTTTGAATTATCCGATGTTAAGAGAAAATATATAACTTTAAATGTGTATCACTGAAGAAGAAACTCTCCTAGTATGTATAACCCCAGAAAATATATTATACTATGTTATCTAAAGTAAAGTTAAACATATTAAAAAGCAATACAGACTTACATTAATCATAAAATGAAGCAGAAGATATGCAGTATAAAGTAAACTTTTATTAAAAATATGAATTACACTTTGGGAAAAAACTGGAAAATGGATGTTTGGTTCTGTTAATGATGCCTACATTGTTCAGCCAGCTTCTCGATTTGAAGTAAACATTTCAATTCATTTTCAGAGGAAGGTTCCATCTGAATAAATGCTTTCAGAGTTTTAATAGAGTCCATTATGGCTTTGTCCATTATGGCCGCATTAAAAATATCTTTCGGCAGGTAAGTAGAGAAAAGCCCTGGCAGATTCCTACCGAAATTAGTGCATACGTCTGCGATTACATCAGATCTTTGGCCACATACAGTTTGATAAGAAATATTGTGCCTTGACTTAAATCGAGAAAGCCATCTATCACTGCATTTAAAATCTTCAATACCCATTCGAATTGCCAATTCATCAGCCTTCGTCAGCACTAGGGGTCCATTTATCGGAAAATTTCGAGATCTAACATCCTGGAACCATAGTAGTAGAGCTTTTTCTAGAACTTCTTGGGACGCATTTCCCATGCGATTCCTCCCTCTAGCAAATTTTTATTTTTCCCATGAATCTAAAATTGACTCCTTGTTTTTCAAATTAGTTGACAAGGCATTTTTAAAAATTCTATAGTCAGCTGCTAACTTTGTTTTACATTCGCCATTCTCTACTTTCTTTAAAATTACTACCTTTGTCTCCAAAATTAGGGTTTTGTATTTTCATCAACCTTAATCATAAAATCAAAAGAGTAAAGACTAGTTTTTCTGAAATTCTAAGAAAATAGATCCAAATAAAGGAAAATTGCTTTTTCCGTTTAGCATTAATAAGAAGGACAATAGCTACCAACGTTTAGCGAACATACAATAGTCTAGGAATGCAGGCATGTGCCTCTTTACACAAAAAATAAATTTTGACACACGAAATAATAAATACAGTGTGTATTTTCTCCATTAAACGAGGAAAAAGAATTTTTTTTGTCAAATTTTTAGTTCGAATTAACCGAAGTGATAAAAATTTAGTTCGAATTAATGAGATATTTTTAACATTAACTCTAATACAAGTATTTTTGGGGCCTTTGGATTCGTTCGAATTAACCGAGTTCGAATTAACGAGCGTCCACTGTAGTATATATATGCAATTATTTCAAAATTTAAAAACATTTTTTTGAAATTTAATTAGGCGTGACAAAAATTAGCATACAGATTGATTTCAGTAAAATTAAATACCTATAACTTCGCTCCTATAACTTCGAGTAAAATTTCAGCATATTACTATTCAGTATAGATGTTCATGTGATTCAAATATGTTAAAAATGGTACCCTAGTACAAGAGAAAAATAAATAGGAAAACTAAAATTATCTATTTGAATAGTGATATTATGAGAAAATACGTTTGGATTGCTCAACTGATTTTAAATTTATGTATTATAAGGAAATATTCTCATTACAATCCAGGAATTGAAATTCACATAGTAAAATGTGGTTCATGTTAAAAATTTAACTACATTGTATAAATTATTTTTCAGTAATACGAGTGATATAGTATTATGTAAGCTCATAAGTTATATTAATTTTGAATTTGTAGTAATATATATATATATATATATATATATATCGTATTTGCGATATAAACATACCTGGGATTCTAAAAAAACAAAAAAAAGCACGTGTATATATATATATAAGATTAAAAATTTTTTTATATGGCGAATAAATAAAAATTTTCTCTCATGACAGAATAGATTTTTTCATAAACGAAAGTGAAATCAGTTGTTATTTAAGCAACATCCTGAACGCTGTCAATTTTCTATCCTGTTTCCAGGACCAGCCACAGGGTGCTAATAGTAATCATTTCGCTTTGCTATACAGCCTGCAAAGTGACATCTGCCTGTGACAAGAAAACTTCCCTATTCTATTTAGATACAGCAGTTGACATGATTGCGACAGTAAAGTCTAAAATGTCGGCAGGTAAGTTTGGAATATTTCTCCTGAAAAGCTCACATAAACGTTAACATGCAGACCTCGTAAAGCCAGAAGAAACACGAATAAATTTATTCGATCTAATGGAGCTGTACTGACGAGTGCCATTACACATCTCGACACAGAATAGTAATTCGATACAGGATAGATCCCAACTCGATTCTCAGAACTTTAAAACCATACAGTAAAACAATACTCACGAAAAAAGCATCTTTAATTGTATGTTTAGGAAATGGTAAATAATATACATTACTACGTTTCAAAATTTTTACCGAAAACGTGCATAGAAAGAAAAAGTCCATAAGAGATTGAGTAACCGCAATTGCAAAAAATTCAAATTTTGAAGACCAATGATACGAATGTTGTCAAATATCCTGAAATTAGAGTTTGAGTTTATGATTATATCTGCTTGTGTTTCGTAAATTGGAAATGCATGTACAAAATACATCCTTCATTCTTGGTTAGCATAAAGAACTTCCAAAGAGTGGTGTAGGGTGTGATCGCCGACTAAGAAATATACGTGTTTACGGACGTTGCTGTTTGCTCTTTTTGACAGCTCTCGTAAAAAATACTAAATTTTATGGTCTTAATAACTAGAACTAATTCTAAAATAAGCAACATTTTTTTTTTATAAAAAAAGGATTGAACGACAATCTGCCGTTCCCACTAAATACATTCATATCTCTACACTGCCGAATGCGTTATACAAAAAAAAATATCAGTTTTCCAATTTATCAGCTCGATGGCTGCGCCATCTAGCATAACTCTTCGAGTGGAGATTTAAAACACGTGTTTCTGCTGTCTCCTTCTTTTCTGTTTCCAGGACCATCTACTTAGTACTAATGGAATTAATTTCGTTTTGCTATGCAGGCTCCGCAGCATCATATACCTGTGAGGAGAAAATGGCCATATACTATTTAGAAACAGCAGTTGGAATGATTAGAGAAGCAAAGTCTACTATTCCGGAAAGTAAGTTGGGAAAACTTCTCTGTGACTAGATGATATACAGTTCAAATGGAAATGTCGTAAAATCAAAATAAACATTAATATAGTTTAATAGAATCTAATTTAGCTGTACTGACGTGTGCTATTACATATAGTAAATCAAAAAAGAACAGCGGGCAGCTCGATTCTGGACACTTTCGGTTTTTACATAATATAAAAATTGTAATCATGGAGAAAGGTACTTTAATATTAAGTAATGGTGCCAATCAGGAACTGGTAGGAGACCTAATATGGCAAAATTTCTTATTTTGACAACCAAGGATAGGAATGCTATTGAATTTACTAAAGTGAGTTTACGAAATTATAATTATATATGGTTGTGTTTCGTAATTAATGAAATACACGCACAAAAAGAAAAACGTACATTGTTTAAGGTTAGCATAAAGAACTTCCAAAGATGAAGATCACCGACAAATGTCATGCACGTGTATCTGCTGTCCTTTTATTGGAAGTAAAGTTGGTGAACTGTACAGTGCTGCCATAAAAAAGAAGCCAGGAAATTGGCTATATGGGATGGATAATGGATATTATATATATATATATATATATATATATATATATATATATATATATATATATATATATATATATATATATATATATATATATCCAGTCGGACCTCTATTTTGCGAACTTTTGCTTGGAACTAAAAATATTTTGTGTATTTCTTCGTAAAATAACCTCTAAATAGAGAAGTGCATTTTCTATTTAACGAACTTTTTCTTGTGATCCAATATTAATTTTTCTCCATATTTCTCAAAATATTTCTGAACATTTCAAACTTATTCTTTCTTTTAACATATTTAACACATTAACTTTCTTTTAACACATTCCGACGCGAGTTGCAGTTTGAAGAAAATCCACGTGAAGGGGTTTTTGGTGACATTGCAAAGATGAGGGACGTATTATGAGAGAAATCCCCTTTTCAAACAAAAAATTCAGACAAAATTAACAGACTTTATCAGTAATTAAATTTAAGGACGCATGTGGTAATGGATGCTTAAAATTACTTCTTATAATAAATGCGATAATGTCATTAAAATTCATTAATTTTAATATAATTTTCAAATTGAAAATACAGTGTATTCCTGCAAAATGTTTTGTTTTATTCTTGTTTTCCTTGAAGACTTCTGTTTGATGGGTAAGATATATATGAAACAAATAGACATTAATTTACAAAATAAAGGTGTGATCAATTACTTTTATTAATAATATTTAGTGATTATGAATTTAAAATCTGTTTTGTTAGTTTGATGTATTTTAAAAGGTGAACCTCTATTTAACCAATTTTCCATATAACGAACTTATTTTCGGGATTTAGCAACTTCGTTAAATACAGACTGTATATATATATATATATATACTGTGGTTTTTTCGTCGACTTTATTCGATAAAGACGCAGTTCGTTCGAGAATATTTTTAGGAATTATTCATACAAAACAATACATCTCGAGAAGTCGTGAATTAAATTTAATTACTTCAAGCATTGCGACATGATGTGTTCTGCAGGTAATATACACTCAGTTTAATTACTACTGAATATGCGTAAAAAAGCATAAATTTAGGCTTTTTGAAAAGGGCAATTACATTATTCTATTATTATTAGAGCTTGTTTTAGTACCTATTGTTAAAAATTTTGTATAATTCTTCAAAAGCATTATTTCTCTAATGAACGAAGCAATATAAGCGACATGAAAAAGAAAAATTACTTTTTACATAACTTCTCATTTTCAGGTAACATCTGTGAAAAGAATACCGTCGAGCCGTATCGTCGAGCCCAAGACTGCAGTGAATTGCTCCAAATGGGCTACAATACAAGTGGTGTTTACACGATATGGCCCGCGGATAGAGTAACTGAGGATAAGTTCCTCAAAGTATATTGCGATATGCAAACCAATGGAGGAGGATGGACAGTAAGTATTCAGTTTCTCTTTTAACGATAAAAGCTTGTATACTGCAGACCTCCCTTCAGAAGAGACCTGAGACCGGTTTTAAGGTTGCTGCCTCGGGGAGGTCGATTCTCAAAATGAGGGGTCGGGGATAATCAACACCCCAGTACCATTTCCCGCGGAAAGTATTTATCGCTCTTTAGGCATTAAGAAAATTATGAAGGTTTTAATTATTTAGGCTTTAAGAAAACCATCGCATGTTTTGATTTCCATTTTCATGTAATCAACGTATTTTGGGACATTTTACCCCGCATCGTATTACTTACTATTTCCCGAAGTAATCTAAGGGAGTTTCAGAAAACCTGAATAAAATTTAGAGTCATGTTTATATTTATAAATACTGGATCATGCAAAAATTTATTATTATAGATACATATTTCAAGTATTTTGGTTTTGCAACTGTTATTTTTTCTGTCGCCAAAGGAGACGCGATCTTTTTCGGTAATTTTGTTTTCATTTAAAGGGTCTCGGGAGTATTACTTTTTTACTGAAGGTGCAATTTAGCATCATTTCACATTTAGTTTTATTTCTCATTCCCTATAAAACATAAATACATGAAATTTTGCCACTGAAAGCTTAATATATGTTCTATGTAGAATAATTATTTCAATGTTCTACAACTGGTATTTTAATTAATTTTCATTTTTAATTTTGATGAAAATTTTAAATTTGTGTTTGGGCTTGCATCCATTGCGCGCAAGACTGTAGCAAAACTATTGGTTCTAGATTCCCCAAAAATATTGATAAAGTTGTAAAACTAATGTATATTTAACGTATACTTCATTTTTAGGCAATTAAAAACTTGAATTTTATAAAATTTAAATTAAAATTACAAAACTTTGAAAAAATGCATTTTTTTTATTGAAAACATGTTAATTTTAAATAATTAATGCAATTAAAAATACTAAATTTGAAGTATACATTATTCCTTGCATCAAAATAAACGTATTCACCAAGTTTTATAGAAATTGCTTTATCAGTTTATTTATCAGTCAAAAAATGACTGCAAAAAAGACACAACTCTAGTATAATTTTACCCCAATTTCCCCCTCCAAATATCGGAATAGAACTGCACTTTAAAAGCGCCGGCCTTTGTTATTGCGGGGTCCAACTGCAGAAATTGCGATAAAAATATAATGTACAGATATTTTGATAAAAATATAATTACACACTGGCCTGTGGCGGCCTTGTGGTACAGCGCGCTGGCTGAGGGTGCTTGGATCGAATCCCGGCGTTGCGTCACTGAAAATGCCTCCGTTTATGTCGTCCCTCTATAGGGGGGTAGTGCTGGTCCGCTTATATGCCACCCCCATAATAAATATTTGAAAGTGGTGTATGCCAACTTTAAAAAAATGAGTTAACGATGATTTTAGTAAGATATAAACACCTTTTTTTTGTACGATTTTTTCATAAAGTAAACAAAAGAATTTTGGCTATAAAATGTTATCGAAAAAAAAAATTTTTAAATGAAATAAGTCCATTCCTAATAATTATAATAAAAGCAACTTGCTTATTGCAATTATTATTGATTATTACGACTTCAGTGTACACTACGCTTTAGCATATATTACTTAGCTAGTGTATTAAAAACAACATCGTTAACAAGATAACGGTATTATTGTTCTGATTAAGTGGTCAGAAGTAATTTCACTGATTTTGTTTGGTTTTCTTTCGTAAGTCCTAAAGTGTTTCTTATACTAATAGATTGCAGTGTGAGTATTATTTAAATATAATTGTTATTAAGCAGAAAATCAAAGTTTTAGATAAATAATATTTCATACAGTTGTTACAATGAGTTGACATACCTATGAAAAAGACGATAATATGTCAATTTGGTCTGATAGTGATGTTGGTAAGTAAGAGTTTACATAAAAAATCCATTTCAGTGAAGCTAATGTATATAAAAGTCCATTCGGAGCTCAAAAAATCGTTTATTTTTTAAAATTTATTATTATCAAATATTTTTAAATTCATTCAAATACAAACCTTAAAATATCTCGATACATGAAAAAATGGACTTATACCACTTTCAAAAATAACAGCTTATATGTTAAAGCCATTTCTGTTTAGATGTATTTTTAATTTTCCAGTTCAAATAGGTTCAACTGGCAAGGTCGGCCCAGCACTTTAAAGTGTGCTACCCTAATGACCTCTTCTAATGAAAATTCACAATTAACTTTATCAACACTATAAAAGTTTCTCATTTTCCGAAATTTGAATAAGGAAAATTTTCTTCAAACTTTAATTTCCTCTTCTTTGAAATATTTTCTCATAACTTGGTTTTTGTTAACTTTTAAGCTGGCCAAATATATGGCTAATAAAAACGGGAAAGATGTTTTGCTTGGTTGCAAATTTATACCTTGGAAAATAGACTTCAGAAATGAGCATTTAAACATTTCAGATTATGCAGCACATCACGGCAGTTAATATTCCAAAAGGTATAATAGTTCCAATAGGTAATATAGTGTTTAAAATTTCTTTTCAATTGTAACTGCAGATGTGTATTTCTCCCCATCTGTTTCTTGTAAACACTGCGTTTTCTTTAGACTAAACCATTGTCAATCGGCAGAAAAACACATGTTCGACTCTTCCTTGGGACAAATGCCGATATTTGGTGAAAAGTGGGGGATGTTTGGTGACAATCTCTTCCTCTCTCGTCGACCTTCGCTTTAACGTTCCACCCCTCATCAAAAAAGAACTCTCCCCGAGTGACGAGTTTCTCAGGGATCTTCTCTTCAGATGTGACCAGTAATTATTTCGCTATTATTTCTGTAAGTGTAGTAAAATTATAACCAGGATACGCAAAAGGCAAAAGTATGGATATATGAGACCCCCATTTATCCATAGATAATGAAAAATATTCTGCCACTGGATATCATCAGCATCTGCCTTTCAAAACCATTCTCTTTTCTTAAAACACAGGCAGTTAGAAAAAAAACATTGAAAATACTCTCTTGAGTTTAACCACAATTGAAAATTTACAGAAACTTACATAGTTTGGTCATAGATTGGTCCTTAATATTCTTTTTCTGATGAATTTTTCCTTAATTTTCATGCATTTACTACAAATATTTTCGACTTCAAGCATTCTAAATTTGATTCTGTAACTGGTAAGATACAATAGATAGATAAGCTTTCGGGTGATTACCGCAACTCTTGAAAAAATAAATGAAATTTCTATTTAAGATCCCACAAAATGAAAATAGAAAAAACTAGAAACACTGGCAGAATGAATCATTTCGAAATACGGAAATGCGCTATACTTTTGTATTTAATTCACAATACTTATTGTAAAATATTAGTGATTCGATGAATTCTAATAGAAGGGTAAACATTTTTAATTCCAAAAAACCTATAGCAGCTAGAGCAGTTTATGATAACAAGGGCTTGTGGCAGCCCAGTGGTACAGCGCACTAGTTTTCGGTGCTGAGGGTGCTCGGATCGAATCCTGCCTTCGTTCTTGTCCTCCCTTCATAGGGGGTAATGCTGTCAGCCTATATGGTGCCCCCGTAATAACATGGGCAGTGAAATTGCAGCGTAGTATAAGCGAATGTTTGACATTTGCCTCCGCATAGGAAAAAAAAGAGTTTAGGATAACAAGACTTAGTATAAAAAGAATAGGAATGCAATAGACATCTATGTGATGGTTTGATTTTCTCGAAGAATTTTTTTTTACACGGGTTTTCGTCTTTCCAGTGAAACGTTAAAGGAACTTACCTTTTCTTTTTTATTTTCTAATCGAAATATCTTGCTTTATTATTTAAACCTATTTTAAGTAAACTTATAGAATTATAATGTTTTAGCATTACGCAAATCGTTATCTTTTTTAGTCTTCGAATCACCGAGTTTGGTTCCTCTCACCTATATAGGGTAAAAAGTGCTCAATCTATTTTGAATTTCTCACCTAAAGGATCTTTTATTTTGAAATCGTTTTGGTATTTATTCTAAATTCTTTGCGTTGTACTTAATTTATTTTACGCCATTTGTGTCTTCAATACTTTTGTAGAAATAACGTCTTTGTGACATCAAAAAACAATTTTGATGAAAATAAATAACGTATATTCGCCTTCAGTTTACTTTAATGTTTTCCGTTAGTACAAATGCGTCACAGATACAAAAGGCTACATTATAAAGTTACAAAATAAAATAAAATTGAGTTGAAAAAGATTCCCTTTAATAGATAACGAATTCGTAAGAATGAAATTTAATTTGAATCATTCGTGAACAGAAATTTATAAAAAACTATCACTAACGTATGATAAAAATCCGTTATCCAAGTCCAAATTTTAAGAAAATTTATTTTATATTATGCAATGTCACTTTTCTGAATTTGTCAAAAAATGATTTAAATTATATACTGCATGGTATCTCTGCAATGTATTTTCTTTTTTGTTCCTTAATGAATAATGATATGAATATTGAAATGATTTAAAACAATTGTTATTCTTACTAAAACATAAGAGTACACCACATTTCTGGCATTTAACGGATGTTAGTTTTCTACATTTATAATTTTTACAACATTTTCTGTTTTCAACAAGTATTGGAAAATGCCCAACTTACGAACAGAAATAGGTGGAATGTAAGAGGCTTAATTTTTTTTGGCATTTCTTCCACAAATTGTTATCTAAATATGATGAAGGTCGTCCACGTTTGTTGGTTTTATTAAGTCCTTGTTTTCACAAGATCTCTGATAACTCTGCTCTGAATTTCCATAAAGACAACATATTATATTTTTTTCGTCATTTTCTTTTATTGACTTATTGTACTCTTTGATGAAAAATCCAAGAATTAAAATGGTCATATCGAGCAAATGATAAAAGACCCGAATTACCATTTTTTACTTCTGATACGAATGTAAACTCTCCCACAGATCAAAACCACCTTTGTGTTTATTGTATTCACGAATTACAGCAGGACTGTCTATTGGGATCTTTTTTCTTTTGTTTTCTGTCAAAGCGTTCTAATGTAGAAATTGGTAACTGTCCAGTAAAAGACGAGGCTAAAGAGACTACTTTATTATCTCTCCATGCTACAAGTAAAATTTTGATATTATCTACAAATCCAACATTTTCAATACTAGAACCTCTATTCATTTTCTTCATTTCTATTTCGGGGGGTAAAATGCACTTTCAGAATGAAATTCATCTTCACTATCATCACTCCACGATGTATTCATAAGTTCCTCAATTTCATTCTGGGTTCGAAAATTTCTTACACTCATTTCCCCAAAAAAGTGACGTAAAAACACAGTGTATCATTTTTCATGCATAAAATTTAAATCATACGTGAATTTTTTATAAAAGATTTAAGAAGTATTATATTGATAATTATAAAAGCTACGGACCTCTAAAATATATTTATAGAACTTTGAAATATGTAAAATGTCTCCAAAGTGCTGAAAACATAGTAAACATTAAGGCAAGTCTTGTATGAATGTCATGGCTAACTTTTACTGAAATTGCAGTTGTATTCCTGCTGCCACTATCCTGCGAAAATGTAACTACCAATGATTAAAATTTTTGCTATGATGTTTCAAAATTGATACAAGGTGCACAAGTGGATAAAAAATATCGCTTTTGAGTATAAAGGGGGAAATTAACGTATGTATCAAATTTGATACAGTATGCAGTGAAGGGTAGCAGATAACGAATTCGTAAGAATTGAAGGAGTTATGAGACTTTCGGGAAAAGAAATCTATAATAAACCTATTAATAACATATGCTACAAATCCGTTATCGAAGGCCGAATTTTAAGAAAATTAATTTTATATTCTGCGAAGTCCCTTTTCTGTGTTTATCCAAAATGCTTTAAATTACATACTTTATGGTATATCTGCAAAGTATTTCCATTTTTATCCCTTAATGAATAATGATATCAATATTGAAATGGTTCCATACATTTTTTCTTCAGTGGTACACCTATACCTCGTTATACGGCAGCTCTTTATACGGCATTTCGCTATAACGGCCTTTTTTAATTATGGCACTTTTTCGATTTACGGCCCACAATGTTTCGTTATACGGCCATAAAAGCGGAGAAAGATATTGGCAGTATATTATGACTTCGTGATTTTTCATGTTAAAATGTTCGTCATCGGATTAAAACAGTTTTTAAACATTTTATTTCATGTTTTTTATTATATGTATACATATGTGCATATGATTTCTTTTTTTTATTTATATGTTTGGTATTTAAATTTCTGTTTATTATTTCATTGTTTTGCACTTCTATTTTTATGTAAGCATTTTTATAGAAATAAAAAGAATAACATGTTTTATGAACTAAAAACTACATTATTTATAAATAATTCGAAGAGATCCAATTAAATTTGTATGGGTTTGTATCAAAATAATTGATTCGTTATACAGCTCTTCGCTTTACGGCCAAGTTTCCGGAACGTATGTAGGCCGTAAAGCGAGGTATGGGTTTAATACCAGAATGAAATAATATAAAAAAATTCAAATGAGTCTTTCTTGTACACTTTCAACAATTTAAATATTAAATTAAAAAGACCCAGGGTTTTAAGTTACGTAAACAAAATGAATTTCGCTTATAATAAAATAAAAATCAATTTTACATGCTCAAAAAAACTGTATTATCAGTTGACTGACGAATTGTATTTTAAGTTGATACAGAGAAGAGGAAACTTTCAGAGTCCTGTAGATTATTTCTACAAAGATTGGAAAAATTATAAAAAAGGATTTGGAGACATAGAAAAGGAATTTTGGTTAGGTATTGTATGTTTTATTATTTATTTTTCGTGCAATCTAAACTTTTAAAATGAAGTACAATTATGATTTGCTTCTTCCATATGTCCAGCTTTATTCTAAATTTAAGAGAATATAATCTTATTTCATGATAGTTTAACCCATTTAAGACTGGCGTTGCGAAAACGCAAAGTTAATTTCTGTATTTTTTAAACGCACGTTCTAAGTTTTGTACGTCTGAAGTAATGCTTTTATTTTATTCTCTATATTTTAATTGTTCATAGTAAATTTTTTGTTTCCACATTTGCCCACTTTTAGTACTTGAAAAAAAATGTTTTGTATTTTTTTGTTTTATTTTGGTGTTTTCAAAGGGAAAAAATGACTAATTTCAAATAATAACTGTAGAACAGCAGCACATGTTAAATTTCTGATTTGATGCTTGTTCCGAGTTTACTAGAGACTAAAGAATAAAATGGCTTCAACAGGTAAGGCATAATTTTTTTTTTTTTATGTTTCTCAATTCATATTTTTTAAAATGTTGCGAAAACGCAACATCAGTCCAATGTGTATTACTTAATTCCAATGTGTATTATTAGCGCTGCCCAGATTTTTATTCAGTAAATTGGTATTGTTTGCATTTCAGTTAAGTTTGTCTCAAGAAAAACAGCGATTTTTGACAATGGAAGAGGCATTGGAGTATTTTCATGAGCTAGATGATGATAATTTTTCAGAATCTTCCTCAACAGAAGGTAATGATGAATCATAATTCGTCATTATCCCTCCAGATCCGGATGATTTGACGGATGAAAAAGCTATTGATGCTGATATTTTATGTGAAAATGTCGAATCACTTAAAGACATTGCAGATGAAATCGACATTTTTTTCTAATAAATATAAAAATAAGCAATATAGTAAGAAAAAGGAGCATATTGTATGGGAAAAATGGAGACTCTACACGGATGTAATGAATTCTAAAATAAGTTTATTAGAGTTTAAGAACTCTATATATTTGAGAGTGTCATATTATTAATAAAAAGGCTAGCAGAAATGCAGATGAATTCTGTTTTACCTGAAACTTCACATATTGGAAGACCATATTCAATTTAAAATCTAATTCTCAACGAAACTCGGAAAGACCCTATAGGCCATATTCTTACTAAAAATAGTGAAAAAACAAACAAAAAAAGATGTAAACAGTGCAAAAGTCAAACAATTACTGTATGTAATAAGCGTAATGTACCTCTTCATGTGAAATGCTTAAAAGACTTGTGAAATGTTGAAATGTTGAGTGAATTGTGAAAGAAATGTTTCAAAAAAAATATTTCATATCGTTTTGGACTGATGTTGCGAAAACGCAACATTTTGTAACTCTCGTAAAAATAAATTTAATTTTATGGAAACAACTTATTTTTGTAATTAATATTCTACGAAGTGTTAAACTGTTTGGTGCTGTTGGTTGCATTTCCAAAAGAAACATGGAGCGGTCTTAAATGGGTTAATTTTAAACTTATAACCAACATTGAATTCCAGCAATTTCTATTTAACGGAATAGTCAAAGAGTTAGTAAAGTTTTGTACTTCTAAGAAACGCATTTTTGTAAGTACAATGATTGCTAAAAACTTTAAAAAAATCATTATTGCTTACAGTAATGATATTAATAAGAAGTGTTGCTTTTATTGATATACTGATCTACATATATAATGTATCCCCAAAAATACTTCAATTGAAGGATACTTTTATGTTAAAATAAAGATTTTATAAGTTTAAAGGTTTTTTTTGTCTTTCAAGAGTTTTATTTCGAAGGACTTAGCTAGGTTGTGACCATGTGTGTGCGTGCACGGAGGGAGGTGAGGCTGAAAAAAAAATTGCGAAAATGCCGCATGACAAACATTTTGGTATGTTACGGAAGTAAAGATTACTTGTAAAAGCACTTATATATATATATATATATATATATATATATATATATATATACACTCAAGAGCCAAAACATTATGACCACCCCTACATTTTGCAATGAATTCGCCTGGATGACGAGGAAGGCAAGTGATCAGGTGGAAGTGGTATTTAACTGCTGCTGAAGAGTCTGAAGAATCATTCTTTCGCTTACTTCTGTGTGTGATGGGAAAGGCTACGGATCTAAGCGACTTTGATAGAGGGCAGATTGTAATGGCTCGAAGGCTCGGAACAAGTATTTCCGAAACTGCACGACTAGTGGGTTGTTCGTGACCTACAGTTGTTAGTACTTATGCAAAGGGGATGAATGACGTGGAAACCATCAGTAGACGACATGGTGTTGGACGTCCACACGCTATCAAAGAAAAAGGTCGTCGGAGACTGTCTCGCATAGTGAAGCAAAACCGGAGCCAGGCAAGTGCCTCAGCTGACAGCCCAATACAATGCAGGGCCAAGTAGAATAGTATCGCAGCACACTGTTCAGCGGACACTGTTGGATATGGAGCTACGCAGAAAACGTCCCACTCGTGTGTCTTTGCTGACCAAGCTTCATTGCCAACTGCGCCTGTGCTGAGCCCGGGAACATCGCTACTGGTCCATGGATCAGTGGGGGAGAGTTGCCTGGTCAGATGAATCACGTTTTCTCATTCGCCACGCCGATGGCCGTGTCAGGATACGCCGTCTTCTAGGCGAACTGTTGCTCCCTCAATGTACAGTAGGTCATACACAGGCCGGTGGTGGCGGTAATATGCTTTGGGGGACGTTCTCTTAGGCGTCTCTGGGACCCGTGGTTGTGGTAGAGCAGACCATGAATGCTACAGGGTATCTTAACATCATTGCTGACCAGTTGCACCCTTACATGGCCTCTGTTTTTCCAGCTGGAAATGGAATGTTCCAACAGGACAACACCCTGTGTCACAAGGCTAAAATTGTGTTGTAGTGGTTCCAGGAACATGATGCTGAATTCCAGTTAATGTCCTGGCCGCCTAACTCACCGGATCTCAATCCGATAGAACACATTTGGGATGTCATGCGACGGCAGCTCAGAGATCAAAGACCACCCATTCGCAATATCTCGGATTTGCGTGACCGTTGCTTAAACATCTAGTACAATCTGTCTCCGGCCATCTACCAAGGACTTGTGGCATCCATGCCAAGGCGGGTTGAAGCTTTGTTACACGCCAAAGGTGGGCCAACTCGTTATTGACAGGTGGTCATAATGTTTTGGCTCTTGAGTGTATATATATATATATATATATATATATATATATATATATATATACCTACCGGGTGGCCATAATTAAACTGACAGTGCTCACAGTGTTCTGTAGCGCGATCTATTTGCGAGAATGACGCCACATTTTGTAGGAAGATTAAAGAAGA